>JAVRXN010000004.1:40882510-40952510 GCA_033556935.1 Timema podura | reverse complement strand
CGTGGTAACGTGGAACGAGGACGGACGTAGTGACGATGACAGTCGACTGAGGACGATCGTGCTGTAGTAGGCGAGGTCGTAGGTACTGGAGAGTGCAGGAGCAGTGTCGTGTCGTAGGTACGATGGTCGAGTACGTGTTGGACGGACGTGACTAGGACGAGTCTAGGAGTGACGTGATGTTAGGTACGATAGATGGAGCGAGGTGTGGACTGAGTAGTGTGTACTGGATGGACGTGGTACGTGAGGACAGGTGTGAGGTAGATGATGAGTTAGGTGTGGTGGAGTGAGGTGGGGATGAGAGGAGGGAGTGGTGAGTTAGGTGTAGGTGAGAGTTAGATGTCGGGTAAGACGCTACTTGACAATCTACGACATGACATACGTACGACACGACGACTACGACGACGACTACTCGTAAGACTACACGACTACGTATACGACTAACACGACTACGACATACGACGTATCACGACACGACGCACTACACGACTACAACCTACAACGACACGACTACTACTACAAACTACATCACACAACTACACTACTACACGACTACGTACAACACGACACGTCACGACTACACACTACTACAACTCTACAGACTACTACAACTTCGAGACAACAACAACTAACACAACTACAATACAACAACAACAACAACAACACTACACAATACATACAACCTGACAACAACAAACAACTACGACAACAACAACAACACAAACACAACAACTACAACACAACACAACAACAACAACTCCATCACACCACCAACACCAACACACCAACAACTACAACAACAACACTAACAACACCACCACCACCTCCACCACCACCACCTCCACCACCACCTCACCATCCACCACCACCACCACCACCACCACCACCACCACCACCACCACCACCACCCACCACCACCTCCACCACCACCACTCCACCACCACCACCCCACTCACAACAACACAACAACTACAACACAACATCATCTAACATACATTACAACCCACGTCTGAAGACCGGCCATCAGTACAGCCTACACTGGTCCTTAACACCACTAACCCACTCCCCTTACAATAAGGCTCGTATTCTTAATCACATGACCATGCCAACCCATGAACAAGTAGGAGACTTTGTCCCAATTAACTCTTTAAAAGAAAATTACCTAAAGCAAGGCACAAGCAGACATAGATCTAAGAATAGAGGTTATATAAGATGGAGAGTTTAACCTAACAAAGCGATGCCACTATTTTGAGAACTGAACTTGATATTTCTCAGGAAACGGTATTTGAGATAGGGTACTACATATTTTGAGGTTTTTAAATTTTCAGCAAAAGTATTTCTGAATTAGCGCCGGGAATAAAACTATAATTTTATTTTAGTGTTTCCATTGAAACAGATTCTTTCCCTGCCATTGGTGCTTTCATTTCGATGCATGCACACATGTTATATTTACTTTGCTGTGATTGGTAGTCCTTTGCAATCCATATCGACTAACACTAGTCCTTAGAAAGGACTAAGGACTAAGAACTTATGGATCAGGGCTCTGTAGACAGTGGGGTGACCTGGTGGTCTAGGGGTAAGGTGTCAGACTTCTGTGCTGGAGGTCCGGGGTTCAATCCTCGGTACCGCCACAGATTTGTCTGATTGCCAAACCCTTCCTTCACCTCTGGCAAGATGTGTATTAATCAACAACTTGTTAATGTGAGGAATGCCAGGCCTCCACCGTGGTTCGGATTCCACGTTAAACTGTAGGTCCTCCATTTCATCTCACAATCACCCTACCATAGCACATTAGCGTAAGTGCGTATAACCCGAACGGGTAGTAAGACGCGGTGCTAATAATAATAATAATAATGTAGAGAGTGCATTCGATATCTTATGAACTACTACACACTTTATGTATAAGGAATCAGCGTACGAGGCTTATGGATCTTATTAATATGAGGGTACCACATGTTCTAGTCAACCAATCATTTTGTGAGCCACGTCAACAGGGCTATTACTAAAATAAAATAGTAACAATGTTCATCCAGTGATAAATTGCTAACATTGTTTTATTTTGATTGAACAAAGCAGCGTAATCTATTTACCCATTGGGTGACACACTATCACGTGATTATGGATGTGGAGGGTGTACACAAATTAAAATCTTAATCGAGCTTATGGAGTATATAGACGTTTTAGGGTTATGTATAATAACATTCATACCAAATTTAACAGTATTTTAGATAAATAGTTTTATTACCTCGATATATTGTAAAATATATTACCAGCACAATATTATGCATACAACATATATATAAAGAGAGTATAAGAAACTTACGTTTAATTTTATCAGGTATATTTTCTCTTAATTCCATTTCATTATATTATATTATTAAACTGACAAGACAATGTTGCCAGATTGTCTTTTTAAAGAACAAATACTCTCTTTATGGACGAAAACTTCTCTTCATCGAATAAAAGACCAAGTTAAATAAATAGACTTATTTATGACTTAAAATAGCGTGTTAGGTTACTTAGAGAGATTAGCAATTATGCTGAGTTTTATTGAGTTTTAAAATTCATATGCTCAGAAAGAACATATTTTAGGTAGTGTATTTTCCATGGGTAGTGTTTATAAACAATTTAAAATAATTATATTGGATTGGAACAAACTAAAACACATAACGACTGTAACGATTTCTACAGATTTGTCCAGTACTACAAGAATATTAACGGGACGGGTAAAATAAATATTTGACTACCCCCATATATCTTAAAATTACATAAATATTATGTTTTTTCTCGTCCAAGTCTTTCACAATATTTTGACTTAGCCTACATAAAAAAGGTGATAATTCAAAGTTTAATGTACTTTACTTTATAAATGTGTATGCGATGAGAGCCAGATTCAGAAGGTAGATATTTTCAACATTATTCTTTATGTTATTGAATATTAAAAAGACCAATAATTCATGGCTTATTAGGCCTATATTTTAATTGTGTTTTATCTATCCCCTCTTAATTTACTTGTTTAACTTGCATTAATGGTCGCATCGGCTAAGTCGTTAACTACCTCTACGTTGGTTTGCTGGTACGGAAAAGGGCAGGGTTTGAATGTACAAAGGGTGGATTTTCCACTCTTGACTCAATCAAATTTTGGCAAATATCTTCTAAATTTTACCTTACTCATCCCAATCATATTAATTCAAATAGAATGATAACCTGGACGGGTAGTAAGACAGTGTAGGGAAAATAAGAGATTCGTTAAGCTCCCTACAGACTCCTTATTTGTAAGGTGATGGTGGTCTGTAAGAAATCAACTCCACACTAACAGATTGCACTGTCTTACAGAGTCCTTATCCATAAGTCCTTAGTCCTTATCACTCTGTAGAAGTTGACTCAACTTTAACCCTCTAATAACTAGTCGATACAGACTGCTAAGGACTACCATTCACAGCAAAGTAAATGTGTGCACACACATCAAAATGAAAGTAGCACTTGGTAGCAAAAGGATCTGATGCTATAATGGAAACAAATACAATGTAATGATAGCTGTACGCAAGGAGTTATTTCAGAAATATTTTTGCTGAAAATTTAAAAACCCTGGGAATCGTGGCATCTCAGAAACAGCTTACTGAGGAATAAGGAAAGAGTAGCATTCCTTAGGAAGGTTAAACTTCCATTAATATTCTTAATAACCTTTGCTTCACAGATGTCTGCTGGTGCCTGTTCTATATAATTTTCTTCGAGAGTTTAACTACACGTAGTCTCCGACTTTCTCATTTAGTGCCACAGTCACTTTGATTAGGCTACATACTGTGTAAATGCGATTTCCATTTCTAAAGCCATTAAGGACTTATAAAAAAAAAAGGACTAAATGGATATGTGGAGCTTGTGAACTCTTTGGATGGGGCTTTAGAGTAACTAGATTCAATTTTTTGTTGTTTTAATTACTATAAATTGGTTCTATTTTACTTAAGATATGGGCTACTATACCAAAATAAAAAATATGGTTAAAACAATTCCTGACACCTTTTAGAAAAAGGCTTTAGCACATATTGACAACATTTACACAATGTTATTAATTTTCATTAGATAACAAATTTTTTCCTGTAATCCTACTTGACATTTCAAATTTATGATGTTTTGATTTATTAGATGAAACATTAATTAATACATTTTTGAATAAAATAAAACAATTAGTATGGTATTTAACAAATTTGATTACTAGGTACCTTTTTTTCAGCATCGCATTTTACTACCCTTTCAGGTTCTACGCTATGTAGGCCATATTAATCACGCCAATGGTTTTTAAGAATGAGGAGGTTATATTTAGAGGAAGTGTATTCACATTTTCCTGAAGAGAGAGTGTGGAAAACCATTTTGGAAAAACCACCTCTAGTACACCCAATTGAGATTCAAACCTCAATCTCCTGGTCATCGTCATTCTTGCCTATTGTGAAGTGACACCTTAAATTATGTGGTCACCAAAGTGGTTAGTTACGACTCTCCCACACATATTATTCATCCATAACAGTAATTTAAAAAACAACTAAAACTCTAATCCTAATGGAAGGTTTTTTAGGTTTTGCTACTTTAGGTTGAAAAAGTACCAATGTAGGTAATATAAACATTCAAAGTGATATCTAGCCTAAAACTAATTATTCAAAAATTAAATAGATGCCTATATTTGTGTGAAGGGGTCTATTATATTTTTTAAATTTGTTTGTTGGCTTAAGTGTTTGATAGTATATTAAGTTGCTCCTGCTGAACCAAAGAACTGTAGGCTAACTCGTTATTTGTTGAACAATTTTTGGTACACCATTTTAACACCACATCTTACTAGGTACCCATTTGGGTTGTACACAGATATACTAATAGGTATGTTAATAACGTGTTAGGGATAAGGGAGGTTGAATTTAAAGGACATGTACACATATACATGTGAAAAAAAACTTATTACATCCAACCGAGATCCTAACCTGGATCTCCTCAAAATTATCAGTCCAGTCTATCGCAAGAATGACACCTTATATCATGCAGTCACTTAAGTGGGCTTAAACGATGTTGAATATAGCTAGGAGCACTATTATATTGTGTAGGTGATTGTGTAGTATTTATTGTTTGATACATGGGTATAAGTGTTTTACAATAACATGTCAAGTATCCGCTTCGGTGGACGCATGGTCTAAGAGGTCACTCTCGCGGTAGACTAAACTGCCGATGATGAAAAGATTGAGGTTTGAATCTCGGTCATGTGTACTGAGTGTAGTTTTCCCCAAAATGGTTTTGCATCTCTCTCCATGCAAATGTGGGTACACTTCCTCATATAACCTTCCTCATTATTAAAACCATTAGGTAATTACTACATAATCAAATAGGTGCTAAAAAAAAAGACGATATATGCTGAAAGTGTTTTCATGTGTTTATTGTGATTTATGATGCTCGATGGTAGTATGTCCCCTCCTCCCTCTTTAAAAACCCTTTTCCAAAGAAGATATTTGAGTAATAGACTGACAATTTTTCAAATCAATGAGCCTATTTTAGGAGCTATCAATTAATTCACGAATTTTAAAGTTTTTTATTAAAACCTTCACCGAATGCACTGCTCAAACAATTAGGTTTTATCCTACCTAGATGTATCAGGAAAGAGATAGGTTTCACTTATTGTTTTTTGATTGTAGGTTCAACGTGTGTTTCTAGTATTTCTCTCATAAGATGCCAGGAAAAGTAAAAGTGAAAATTGTGGCTGGCCGCAACTTGCCTGTCATGGACCGCTCAAGTGATAATACTGACGCATATGTAGAGATTAAACTTGGTAATACTACTTTCAAAACTGATGTTTGTCGTAAGTCTCTCAATCCACAGTGGAACTCTGAATGGTATCGATTTGAGGTAAGTTCACTTTAAACAACCATATAGGGCAGGGGTTCACAAACTTATTGTGACGAGGGCCACATTAGGATATTGAAAGTGTTAGGTGGGCTGGAACCAAAAAGACGTAGATTACTATACATTCTCTATAACAGCTTATACATGACCATAATTATTAAACATGGAATAATGGAGAATAATGAAAAATAAACAAGTTAGATAAATATACAGAACAACAATTAACTAATAAATGTAAGAGATTTTCACTAAGAAAAATAGAATACATTATGTTAATATGTGTTTATATAGGTACCGGTAAGTATTTTGTTTCTAGGTACGGTACTGCATACAGAAAAACCATCATTTCGGTTTTGTCATGGATTTTTTTTTAAACCAATAACTGCTTTTTGTTTAACTTTTGTCTAAGTGTCCACGGTTTTGACAAACTCATTCCGCACATCGTAGTTTGGGCCCCCTGACTTAGGACATAAGTATATAAGCCCTATTTATTTTCCGGTTATCAAAAAATTATAAATCTGCCTAATTAAGTTTTTCAGAGATATTTTTAAAATTATATCTTATGGTACATTAACACTACTAAGCTCTTACAAATTTAAATAAGACTTCAATAATCCCTATTTCGGTTTTGAACTTATTTATTGAGTTTGGTAATCTGTTGTAAATCATGGTACAGAAATCAAACTAACACTTTTTATATCTTTTAGAAATAATTTCTGTCTTATTCTTTCTTAAGTCCCTGCATTATTCAAGAACCTGTGGAAAAACCTTTAAACCTAATACAACAGAGCTGTTTGTTTTCTTTAGTATTTATGTTGGTGACTAAATTATTGACCAGGAAAAGTATATTTTTCCTTTATAAGTAGTACATTTTTGACAGTTTTAGAAAATATTTAAATTAAATAAAACACATGACCTGGATAATAAACTAATTCTTTTTTCTGCAAATGGCATGTGACTGTACCTCAAGTCACAAGTATGTTTTCTCTAGCGTTACTATTCTCCCCTCACAAGGCTGATGACTCGGAGCTACAAGACGAACCTCTGCAGATCCGTCTCATGGACCACGATACATATTCTGCTAATGATGCCATCGGGAAAGTTTACCTGGATTTGAATCCTTTGCTGCTGCCCGTGGTGCCGGGTCCTGTGAAGAATGTTTGGTCGAGTGACAACTCGACAACCTCCAGCACTAGCTTGTCAGGTGGTAGGTGTTAGGATACAAGGGGGAAAGTAATTATGGTTTATATCATTTTTATGGGTGTCTGAGTATACATTTTTTACTTTTGAGTCAAGTTCGAATTGAGTTTGAATGAAAACAATGAGTTTATTTGGAGTTAAAGTAATATGGAGAAATGTTTGTACTAGAAATATTTCAAGTAGAGTTTTTGTAAAATAGCCATACCTACATAAATTATATTCACAAACAGATTTTTTAGAATAAACATTTTTTGTCATAAGAGTTAAGATCACAAGAATTGGAACTTTTAAATAAATTTAGCTATAACTGTTCATACATTTTTTTTAATCAGACAAAAGTAAATATTGCGGGACTGTATTTGCATTATAATGGTAGGCCTATCTTTAAATTAAATCAAGTTAATTAAACTCGGGCGTATAACCTGAACAGCTAGTAAGCTAAGACGCTAAAAACAAAAATTAAACTTGGAATTTTTGAGTTAAAATAAAAAATTATGAGTGCTCAAATTTTTTGAGTTGATCTTCTAGTCGAGTTCAAACAACAACTAAATCTTGACTTGGACTCAAATTTTCGAGTACTCACACATCCCTAATATTTTAAAAATAATGTGCAGATTTTAAAAAATAAACTTCTCTCTAAGAACACTTTGTTGTCACCTCCAATTCACACCTTAAATGCAATAGCCTACCTTAGAGCAAAAGTGCTACTTTTCAAAATCACTGAAGTTTCAGTAACTTATGCAGGTAAAACAAGATTTAACAGAATAGATTTGTGTGCATTAACCCACTTATTTTGTATTAATTAAATAAAACAGTCAATAAAGATATATTTTAACTTTAATCTATTAAATATATATTTAGATATTCTCAGTTTGTTAATAGCTACCTAACCTAAAATAAAAGAATAAATTGGCAACCATTGTGGTTTTAAGCAGCTATGATTGGTATACAAGTTCTGGTTTTGAATAAAATAATCTTCATAGAACATCAGCAAAACCTCAATGGTGTTTTTATTACACCAAAAAAGTTTTCACCCTTTAACAATTAAGTTGGTACCACTGAAGAGGCTAACTCACTGTTCACTCTTCTACCTCATTTGAAAGATGACACGTGGCATCGAAATAGTGAAGTATTTTTTATCTTTATTTTTGATTATTTTTTTTACAATTCTATCATATTATATGTAAGAAAAGCGCTGCCCTTAATTTCAGTCAAATAAAGACATTATTAATATTATTACTATATTTATTTAGTGACACAATATAACGTACCATATTAGCCTGAATATAGTACGGCCTCACACATAATACAACTTTAAAATTCCTTAAAATTTTGAAGGTGTTTGACATGAAAACTAAAAGGCAACTGGACTCTGCATATAATACGAATACATTTTTCGTTATAACATTGTTAGGAGAAAAACATCACACTATATTCGGGCCAATACGGTACTTAATGCACTTTATTTTTATATATTTTAATAAAATAATTATAATTTCCTCACATTGCAGGCGCAGTGATGTCAGGCTGGATTCCTGTGTATGACACGATGCACGGTATTAGGGGGGAGGTTAATGTCATCGTCAAAGTGGAACTATTCTCAGACTTCAACAAGTTCCGGCAATCTTCATGTGGCGTCCAGTTCTTCTGTTGTAAGTCGGTTCTTTTTTACTCACAGCAATAAAATCTTTTTTAAAAGGAAAATATGTATAATTTAACTGATTTATTTAAACAAGGCCTGGTTAACCACTAGGCTGATTAGGCAGCAGCCTAGGGTGCCAGATTTTTTTGGGGTTGAGGGGGCAGTGCATATTTTGGGCCACAAGTTTTTTTATATCGGGGCGTGAGAAATGTTGAATGAAGAAAGACTGTAATTAATATAATAAGATAAGAAGATAAAATTTGTTTCCCAAAGTAAAAATGAAACCTAAAATGATATTATAAGGCAATAGGATTCTTATTTTAATGCAAAGCTACTTGAATTTTTAATATAAAAGCCAGTACAAATTAGTCATTCCCGGCTCGCCAGGCTGGCCTTTCTTTCACTGCCAATATTTTCATTGATAATTTGAAATGAAAGCAATTCAATGTTAAATTTAAGTACATTTTCTCACAGCTACCTCATGTTTGTCAATATAAATTATAAATACAACAACCTACTAAACGACAGGTTTGCATAATACATTTATTAATTTACTACATGATATAATTATCCTTTATTTATTAGTTTATTCAAAACATGCATGATTATTAATTAATAATATAACATTTTTTTATCCTACCATTGAGTTATCCAGAGGTTTTCTCTGCACCATACCATTTATGTCTCTTACCTTGTGGTATATTCTATGATGGCTTGTGAGATAGTCAGCTGCTTATTAACTATCTATTTATGATACCGAACGTTCATGTTATAATTGTACAATATTGTGTATGCATTGATAGTAGGCCTATACATTCGTCTTGTAACAGCAATATAATTTGAGCTTTTTTCACTGTATTGGCCATATTATGCTTGTATTTACATATATTCTTTTGATTATTTACTGTAACCTCTTCTTTATATTAAACTTCTCGATAAGGTACAAAGTGGAAAACTTAACACACTGAAAATTTAAGTGTGGTAGTTACCTTCAAAATTCTTAAAACTTAAATTCTTTACAAGAGAGTAGCCCCAGGGGAAGGAGGGGGGGGGGAGGTCGGACACCAAAATAACGTGGCTAGAGCATGGAGCCAGAAATTTGATATAATTTTGATGTGGCCTACCCTCGGTGGCATAGTAAGCTAACGTGCTAGTTTATCTGTTGAGCTAGGCTGCCGAGGACGCGGAGATTGGGGTTCGAATCTTACTCGGGGGAACTGGGGGTGGTTTTTCCTAAATGGTTTTCCATGCAAATGTGGGCTCACTTCCCCTTTATTCAACCTTCCCAATTCCTTACCCATTAGCATGATTAGTACTTAAGCATATAACTCGAACAGGTAGTAACACACGGTTCTAAATAATTTATAAAAAAGTAAATTTAGAATTTTATGATAAAATATATTACAACCACAATCTAAATATACTTTAATGTTGCTAAAACATGATAATTTTCTACAGTTGGGCTATTTGTTCTACCAAACACAATTGGGGTCTCCGCAGCCGTGGAGTCTTGTCAGATGCTAAATACATATTTGGAGGACTTAGACATGGACAAAATCTTTGGATAGCATAGTTGGTAGAACAATCTGACACCTTAGATCAGTAGGTAGCGTGTCTGTCTACCAAGCTAAGAACAGGTTCGATTCCCGGCATGGCTAAAAAAAATTTAATTGGTGAAATGTGGGTTTACCCTTTCACAGTAATGAATTAACGGCAGTGGACTGGATGTTGTGCCTGTCCTAGTCCTAAGATAGATTACAAGTAATATGAAGCTACGGCAAGCCTAGCAAGCCGGCAGTGGAAAAATATGTCTTGAATAAAAAAAAACTGACCCAGACCACAAGCTGGAAAAAGTAATGGATGTAAAATAAAGTTGGTAGAACAGAAACTCTTTAACTGAAGTGAAAGGTTTTAGGTGTAAATATCCCTCTGGGAAGAATTTTTGAATAAAGCAAAAACTAGGTTTGAGTTTCTCCCTATATCTAAAGTAAAAAAAATGGAATCTTAAAGTTAAGCTTTCTTTTTTCTAGCCCCAGTGATACCGTATGGTTATCATGCCCAAGTGATCCATGGGTTTGTTGAAGAGCTTGTGGTGAACGACGACCCAGAATACCAGTGGATCGATAAAATCCGTACGCCTAGAGCTTCAAACGAAGCCAGACAGACTCTGTTCCTTAAACTGTCAGGGGAGCTACAGAGGAAAATTGGGCTGAAAGCGCTGGATCTCGGAGGGAACGCAGTCATCGGGTAAGTGGGATCGCAGTTAATTTACAAGTATTTGGGTCTGCAAGCTTAAGTTTTTTTCATTCTTAGTCAATCTTGAATTTGATAAATTTATAAACTTTTAAAACTCAATTATATAGGCCTAGATAAAAGTAGTTTTTTTTTGACACCACGTCTTACTACCTTTTCGGACTACACGCATATGTAATAACTATGCTAATTTGTTAAGGATGAGGAAGATTGAATTTAAAGAAAGTGTACCAGCATTTGCATGAAAGGAAAGTGGAAAACCATGAAGGGAAAATCAACTTCAGTAGACGACCAGGATTCAAACCCCTATCTCTCCATCATTAGCAGTCCACTCTATTGCCTTGCACCATGCGTCCACCAAAGAGTGTATCAAATGATTAACATTTTAAAATAAAAATAACACTCATATATATAAGATAAAACAAAATATATTTGAAATGACAATATTTATTGACATACACTGACAGCAAATTTCACAAACAGCAACCAGTCAAGTAGGGGGAAGAGTCAACAATAAGTCATCCATCACTAGACACACAATACAGCAAGAATGGGCTTGAAATTGCCGAGCCTAGAAAATTGGGATCAAACCTTGGCTTTTATTAAAGGCTCAGATTCGAGTATGAAATTCAAGTACTCATAGACCCCTATTTGCAAGGCTTAAAGAAATGAATGAGTTTAATAGGTGCTCTATTACACCCCTTTCATGCTACCATCCAGCACCAATTATATACTTAAATAATAGGTTTTTAATATTGTATTGTTTTTACAAAAATAGTTGTTGCTATTATTAGTTGAGACCACACTGATATAGGAAACACCAAGTCACCCCTAACTCACCCACTTTACACCATCATCATCAACTGTTTCCAATCTCTAGCTGGGTCATTTTAGTAAAATACTTCAATCTTTTTCTATCCTTACAACATTCTTCCTATTTTAATCTGCTTTTATCAGTCTCCTCTCACTGGCTTTTACTATTCTACTCTCACTGGCACACTTTTTGTTATCTGCTCCTCCCATCTCTTTCTTGGTCCCCCTTGTGGTCTTTTTCCTACATACTTCAGCTTCTTGGTATTCTCTCCTTGTCCTTTCCATCCTCATTCCATGGCCAAACCATTTCAGCCATACTTCCTCTCTTTTGTACCTACTCCCTGTACCCAAACCCTTTCCCGGATAACTTCACTCCTAATCTTGTTTCTCATCGTGACAACTTAAATGCTTCTCACAACACAAAAATTCATTCCCATGGCCTCCACTTTCCTTGTCTCTCTTACATTTACTAATCCTTGTTTCTGCTGCATATGTAACTATGGGTACAAATACACCCTATACAGCACTTCCTTACACTCTAAGAGCACTTCTCTTCTCCATAACAGGTATTTTACTTACCTATTAAACAACCATCTGACCCCCCCCCCTCTTTTTATTATATCCTCTCCCTACCCTTTGCCTCACTCACACTTCCCAAATATTTTACGTTACTAGGCCTTATTCTCTTACTTGTCATAACCATCACTTCACACTTTGCCCTGCTAAATTTCATTCTATACTCTTTCACTTCCTCATTCCATTCCTATAGCTCTTCCTTCTCCCCTCGTACCATCAAGTCATCACCATTACAAAGATTAGTGGTGAGAGAGCACACACAACTCATTTTATACACCACATTGAAACTGAATTTGTTACCCAACCAGGAATTAAACCACAGTATTTCACAAAGTTAATCACTGTTTGATCCTCATCGATCTTGAACATGTTCTGAGTATGCTTAGGATTGTTATTTAGTTAACTCATTTCTATCATGAACTTAGATCTTAATAATAATAAATTTAGCGTTGTCTTGAATATGAGACAAACCAGAATGTCTCAGTAAAAGCACATTGGTATGGAAAATCAAAAGTTCCTGTTTTAATAAGTGTGTACCAAGTTGTAATTTTTCATTAAATAGAATTATTATTTGGGTTTATTTATGTAAACATCTAAAAGGTAAAACTTAATTTCATCCCACTGTTTTTATTGTTACAGAACTGGTGTCTCTACACTCAGTTTTAACTCACTTATTTTATTTTTATCAATTTCTTTTTATTATAAAATCATTTAGCCATTGAACAAATATAAGTTATTATTAAAAAATGTTACATTTAAATTTCATTAGGTTTCACTCAAATTCAGTAAGCTTACATACTTTACTTTTGACATTTTTATATACTTTTGGGTTCAATACAAAGAAGCAATCAAATGTAAAGAAAATCAAAATTATCCATTTAGTTTTTTTTGTTTGATGGCCACAAAATAGAATTAAACATTTAACTACACTCCTACTTCTTTCATGGACTCTACGGGTTTAACCCCATGGATTGGTTAGAAAATAGAAAGGGCTTGATAGATACAATATAATTAGATTAGATAAAACTTGAAAAAAAAAATGAAAAACATATAATTATTTTACAATGCTTTATGCGTGTAATACATTTTTTCAAAGGTTTGATGTTTTGTTTTTAGCTATCAGCAGTGTTTTGATTTGGAGGGAGAGTCGGGAATTGTAGTGCGAGGTATTGGCACTGCAGTGACCCTCGTCAGACTTCAGGAGGTGACGCTACAACCTCCTCCTCCTCCTCTGGCATCTTCAATTACCTCGGAAGAGTAAGTATAGCTCAACCAGCTTACGTCGAACTCTTTCATAATAAGTTGGATGATGGAACACATCTTCTAGTCTAATGCTTATCATTATCATCAGGAACTGTTTCCAACCTGTGGCCGGGTAAGTTTTTTTTCAATGCCTCCATCTTCCTCTGTTTTTCCACCATTCTTCCTGTTTTACTCTCGTCCGTTCCTCTCTCTTGACTCACACACTTGCTGTTACCTGCTTTTCCCATCTCTTTCTTGGTCCCCTTTCCATATTTTCTTGACATACCAAGTCCAAATATACAATTAGTGAAAATAAAGTCATTAAATATACTAACATATTGTCATGCCTTCTTAAAAACTTATAAGGCATTGAGATATAATAATTTGTTTGATGAATTATAACACAATAAGAATTGTTGAAGCAAATAACTAACGTTTGTTATTTTGGATTTTTTTTTTTACCAGAATCTACTAAAAACATTATAAATTCTTTAAATTGAAAAATGACACATGGGCACATGAATCAAACTCTTGTTCATGTGTCATTTTTCAGTTTAAAGAATATAATATTTAGATGCTGCTACAACCATAATTAACAAAATAAAGTAGTTTGGCTATTAATACATCATAAACATTTTAGCTATGGTACTATATTAAGTATTTAATGAACAATACTTTTGATTTTTATAAATATTTAATGCACATACACTTTACTTTGCTATCTAATAAATAATACTTAATTAACTTTATTTTGTCAGGCCTCCCCCCCCCCCCCTTTTTTTTTTGCTAAAATTTATTAAGGAGCAAGCATATACAGTATAGTATTTGAGGTATGGTAAGAAGCTAGTAATTAATCTAAGTGAAGTAAAGATACAAAATTGACACAGTAAATATTTTCTTGTAGTAGGAATACTTCATGTCCAAATTTTCTCAAAAAACATTGCCATTGAATGTTTAATTAATACATTGTATATCAATTTAAAAAAAATCTTTCTAAAGACATCTTTAATAGAAAATAATAAAGTAATTAGAAATTTGTAGTAATTTTTATGAATATTGAGACTTTTAATTCCACGTGTGTCAATGCATTGAAGACATAAAAAATACAAACAAGCATACAATAATATTTAAAATTTAAAATAAGGATTAAAGTTTGAATTAATATTTTAATAAAAGGTAAATTTGAGATGTTATAAAATGAAATTTCACATGTGTTTTCAATGTCTTAGCTAGAATGTTTTTCAAAATGAGTCCAAGAACAAGATTATTGTTCTCTATCATTGATTAAAATATATAGATGAAATAAAAATAACAGTGTTGTGAAATAAGTTGAGTTAAAATAATTATAAATGAGGTGTGTAGTATTTATACTTTAGTCCACGTTTTCTACTTTCTTATTCATTTTAAATAGAGTTTGGTCGAATCCACTATTTTTAAATCCGAATCTCAAATCCAAATCTCCAGTTTACCTTCAAATTCCAAATATGAATCCGAATCTTGAAAAAAAAATCATGAACCTAAGAAAATATATAAGTTTAATGAAATAATACAAAATATAAATAGTAGCAAAATGTTAACATTATTTCTTATGATCTATTCACTAAAAAACACTCATACATTAAGTTAAATGTTAAATTACTGGTCTGGGGTATGGTTGTTATATTCATTCTATAATTATAATTTGTTCTGAACCACGACTAAGAAGTATTAGAGCTTTAAAACAAATTTCAATTGAAAAATTAAAAAAAAATTTTTTTTTAAGGATGTGTGTCTTGAATCTGAAATTTTCTCGGATCCTCGAATTTTCTAATATCCTTAAAATTTAAGGGCTTTGAGGGTCTCGTCCTCAATTTTTAATCTTTTAAACTTAGGCTAATGTCTCTAAATACAAAATTGGTTTAAAGTCTAATATTTAACAATGAAATGGCCCAATGTCTAAATAATTTGTTAAAAGAAATATTTATTTTTCTCAACATTGAAGAATTTTATGTTTTCATATATTTTTTGTGCATTACATCTTAATACCTATTTGGGCTACCAACTTGATTTTTCTTGTAATATTAGGTTTGATCCATAGCCATCACTAATTAGTTTTTAAAACGAAATATAAAACCACCATCTCAATTACTTAGTGAGCTAGCTGGTTGAAAACTTGTTGGTATTCATTAGGTACTTGTAGTAAATTTGCTAAAGTTATGGTTTGACAGAAAATTTAAATGTTGGTTTTTACTCATAAAAATATTCACTAATCTTCCCCCACCATTCTAATAATATTAAAACCCAGTGTATGTTGACCAGGGTTTTAGGAATTCTAAAATGTTACCTTACCAGTATGTTTATGGTCAACTCTTACTCAGGACTGGTTTAAGATTTTGTAGACTCCTGGGCTACACCCAATATCATCGCTGAGGGAACTTCAGGTCTTAAGGATAAGAGTTTTATCTTTGCTCTTTCTCAGTTAAATGTTGCCAAATCTCCTCGCTCTCAGTTATTTCGGAAGGTGGTGTGCTGGGGTAAGAAAGGAGCTACTGGAAACTTAGACTTATCAGCGCTGCGAAACTTGTCTTATATTCAAGGGGAGATTGACCACACAAAAACGAGAAAATTACAACGCTCTTTCCCCATTAGTAACCTTGCGGTTCCCTCAGCGATGATATCCAGTGTGCAGGTACTGTGAGGCCCCCAGTAATCATTTCATAATGAAATATATATAAAAATATAAAATACAAATACATCATCATCATCCTCACTAACAATTTCCAGCCACTGGCCTGATCTGTTTGAAATACAGGCCTCTCCAACGTCTCGTTTCTCCCCTGCACCTCCCCTTCTCAATCTTGACCCAGTCCTCTCCTCTCTCCTCAACACTCACTTCTGCCACCTGCACTTTGGTAATCCTCTTAGCCTCCATTCATACACAAATACATATTTATTTATTGGAGGTATTTAACGTTCAATTTTGAACCAACTGATTATAGAGAATTTTCTATTAGCAAGAGCAAAAGGGCCTATCAATTTTCCTGGGCAAGTTATTTCCAAAACCTTGCAGAGTTCTTTTAATACATGCCACAATCAACAAGGGACCGACGGCTTTACTTCTCCTCCCAAGGAATATGTGCTACGGATTTTTAAACACTCAAGAAATATCTCTCAACCCTGACTGGGTTGGAATCACAAATTTGGGTCATGAGACAAACACTTTACCCCAAGACCACTGAGGTCAACTACAGTATATCAATTGAACCTTTTTAGATAGATAACTTAAGAGTACTTATACTTTTATTCAGAATTCACTAATGAAATAACTTTCCACTTAATCTCCAAAAGCCAACTAGCAAGTTAAGGCCCCTAATGCCCACGCCTTAATCTAGGCCCCTTCTTAATTTTGTAACACTTTGTACCAAAATTTAGACTTGATTTAATCCTCTTTTGTTATCATTTATTTTTCAATATTTTTGTATACTCACTTTATGTGTACATTGTTCATTACATTTGTATTATTAAAACACTACTTCAGAAGGTATATTATATAATTTAAACACCCAGTATGTAGATCAACCACTGAACTTAAAAAAAACCTACTGAAGAAATCTTTAGCTATCATCTGTTACATCCTGTGAAAAATATATATCTAAACTGACCTATCGAGCTTAAATGTAATAACTTAACCATGTATAAACATGGATCTGTTTAATCACTTACCACAGTGTTTCCTAAACTTTTTCAAGTAGCATACCCCTTTTGGGGTCAAGATCCAACCAACATACCCCTTTCACCCCTTCATATAAAAAATTGTAAACAAATACCGGATATCCTGGAAAATATAAGTGGTTGATCCAAATTATAATAAAACCCTAATGATAGGTTAAATAAAGGTGGTGACAGTGGAAAAGAAAGGTTTATAAAAACGTCCATGACATCACATCAAAATTGTGTATTAATTTGTTTGTCATTATTACAGTACTTTTATTTGATAAATTAAAATTATAGAATATTAGGAAAATGGTTTAGAGCACAAATAAAAGTAACAACACTGACACATATTTACACACACTTCATATTTCGACGCTATTGTAGCATCTTCCTCAGGAAGTAGTAATTAGTCTAATTACTACTAGAGCACAAATAAAAGTAACAACACTGACACTATTTACACACACTTCAATATTTCGACGCTATTGTAGCATCTTCCTCAGGAAAGTAGTAATTAGTCTAATTACTACTAGAGCACAAATAAAAGTAACAACACTGACACATATTTACACACACTTCAATATTTCGACGTATTGTAGCATCTTCCTCAGGAAGTAGTAATTAGTCTAATTATATAGCATCGAAATATTGAAGTGTGTGTAAATATGTGTCAGTGTTGTTACTTTTATTTGTGCTCTACCATTTTCCTAATATTCTATCATTTTATTTATCACTAAATGTTTTTGCTCAATGCACTTTTTTCATATATAGTACTTTTATTTGAAAAGATATTTAACTTTCCGGTCTACGCTCGTACGTGATGGGGGCGCAATATTTTAGTTCGGCAGACGGCACTCGTATGGTATACAAGTGGAACTCTCCTTGCTTTTAATACACTTACCCGTACCCTAGACGTTTGCCAACTACTCTATAGTATAGTTTAGTTCATTGTGAATCCGCTGGTAGCGTAGTTTTCATTTCAACGATTTTATCTACTTTTATAAATATCGATAGGTTGGCTACGATCGACTGCAGCCATTCGTTCATACACTTTGTTATTTTGTAGCTAGCGTGTGTGATGCAATAAATATGAATGTGAATCATGACGTGCTCTATAATTTTATAAAAGATTCATGTTCTTAATTAGATGTTAGCGATGATCACTCTTATTTACTACAAGAAAATGAATCTAGTGATGATTCTGATAAGTATGTGGAGTACGACTGTTTTCCACAGTGTTTTATAGATTATCATACTCTAGTAAATTATGCTTGACACTTATAATGCTCTATGTTAATTATATCACTCTATTATACATTTATTATTAGTGGTTTTTTAAAATTTCATGTTATTTAAAAAAATTTATGATTTTTATAATTATGTTTTACAAGCAAAAAATTGTTTTCAAAATCTGAAAAATGGGTAAGAAAAATAAATATTTTTGAAAAATGTATTAAGTAAGATTCATTTTTGAATATTCACTTTAAAAGAACAAGTTTAGAGCTTTAATTTAATGTATTATACTCATATGTAGGGATAAGAATAAATTATGTTAGGATTTTTTTTAAGTGAAAAAACATCAGCCAGCTGGATTAAACCACACATACAAGCCTTAGACTGGAAAGTGTTAATGTCTAACAAAACTCTTTGGTGCATTACAAACCCCCTTGAAATTCTTCACATACCCCTTAGGGTATCACAGTTTGAGAAACACTGGCGTACCATTATAAACTACAATTAGTTAATTTATGTGTGTATTAATTAGTGTATTTTTAAATAATATTATTCTTATAAAACATATACTCCATTCACGGTAGGAATTACTCTCTGAAAGGTCTTTTTTCCTACCAAAATCCTACTATATAATAGCTTTCTGGTAGGGAAAAAGGCCTTTCAGAAGACAATTCCTACGCTGAACAGACTTTATGATCAGCAATTTATTATGACAATTTGATTCAGTGAAGAGTAATCTTTATGTTTAAATTGACTCATTTTAAAATAACATGCTTAAAGGCTAATTTTTATTTTAAAAACTAAACCTGTAAATTTAAGATTCCTATATTTTCTGCATTAATCTTGAGTCTTGTACTTTTTCATTGTTGCAATACATCAACACCAAAACACATTTCAATATTCCAAGCATGAAACATATATTTTGGTTCATCTTGCCTTGATAGATACTTTGTAACTTATTTCTCCCCTATTCCCCTTTATAAGCTTCATTTGTAGTCACTTTATTCATGGGACTTTTTCAAACTATATTTTTCTACACTATTGCATATGGTCTGTTATATTTGTAATATTATATTTAGTTGGTATAATTTTATTTTTAATTTTGAAACTGACACTTAACTTTTAATTTGCTTGGTAAGCTTCTCAATGCATGTGTATGTTATACATTTCCTCTTTGTTTCCTGTGATGCTTTACTATCTTAAGCTACTCAGCTGAATTTCTTTTACCTAGTTTTAGTTTTTTTTAAATATCAAGATTAGGTAAGTGTTTAAAAGAAGTCTAAAAATACTAAATTTGTATCATTTACACTTTTTACCAGCTTTCAACAAAGTTTCAACATGCACAATATTAAGCATTTGTGCATAAAACTCCATTGATTGGCTATTTTATTTTAAACACACTTTTTTTTAGAGGCGGGAGGGTGATGGCTGAGGAGGGGGGAAGATGAATTGGCTGGCTGTAATCTAAAATCTTAATTATCAGCTATATAATTTTCTAAAAATAGGCTATCAGCAGGGCCTGGATTTTGATGATATGTCAATTTCTTTTTGTTTGTCACATACAATGCTCATAAGTATATGAACTGCGCTTATTATCCCTTGTTGTTGATATATATTTAATTGTTTATAGGGGTTTTTCGGTCATTTTTGTGTCATTTTTAAGCATTTAAAGGGGTTTTAGAGTCATTTTTAGGCATTTTTGATTCATTTTAAGGTATTCATATTGATTAAGTATATTTTTTAAATAACATTAATATTTTATAAATGCATAAATGGTCAAACATAAATGTTTTCAACTCACAGTTTTCGGAATGAGAAGTTAATGTAACCATATTTTTAAATCATTTTTTGAAAATAAGAAGTAATTTTGTAGAATGTTTAGGTCTTTTTTGATAATTTTAGGTCATCAAAATCTGGGCCCTGGTTATCAGTATGGCTGGCAAGCAAATCCTGTGTTTATTATTTCCTGTTTCAAAAAAGTTTTGATTAAAATTTGATATTAAAAATCACTATAGGCCTAAATTGTTTAAGATTAGTTGAGTCAAACTAGTCGTGGTTTGGGTTATAGATTACATTTTTGTTGGTGGCCATTTTAAACATAAAATGTATGTGAGCTCTAACCATGATTTAAACCAGTTATTTGTTCTTGTTATAATTGCTTTGTTTCCTTTTCTTTTTATGGCTTGCCTGTTCAACTAATCAATGATGTCTTTATTAATAACATTTCCTTTCAAGATATGTTTATAAGTTTAATTTTGATTATTAATGAACTTCTTTTTTTTAGTCAGCAATGTCATCAAATTTAGGATTTTTTAATAGTAAAATGTTTTTGTTTTCTTAAATACATTTAAAAACTATTACATATAGCTTGTGGCGAATTAAAATTAATTTTAAAAATATTAACTATCACAAATATTAGACCATTCATTCTAACAATACCATTAAGGTAGGGATGTAGAGAACGCTAGAAAAGGTTAATGTTTTTGCAGTTTGTATATCAATAATATTTTTTGGTTAAAATTAATAAAATGTTAGCCCAGAAGAAACATAGTTTAATTTTCTTCACATGGTGATATTAACAGTTCTTGAATATCTATCAAGGATGTCTTGAGATTTAATTACAATTTTTTTCTCTTCATTTAAAAATTTTCTCATCTAATGCCGCTGTAGATATCATCATATGAAGACAATTAAACTTTATGTTTCTTCTGGGGTAGCATTTTATTTATTTTGCTAAAAAAAAATGTTTTGCTATAAAAACTGCAAAAACACCAACCTTTTCACACTTCCCTTGCTAATCAATCATCAAAGACAAATCATGAGTAAAAAGTCACCAGTTTTCAAGGCCAAGTAGGTGGTTATATAAATAAGGGAACTTGTTTCAAGCCAGAATTTAATATTTTCACATATCTATTAATGTTTCTTTATATTCGAATGATAGTTCTTCAAGGGTGCACAAATGAGATTTGAATATTTTCAACATATCATATTTATTTACATCTTAATTTGGAAACCACTATTACTGTAGCTCTATCTTGATTAAAAACTTTTGTTAAAAATATACATTTTGAGGACATTCCCTACCGTATTTATTAACATTTGAATGATTTGTTAGTAAAACCTCAATACCTAATGTAAAACATTTTTTACAGCAATGAAAATGTTTAGAAAGCTCTCCATCAATTTTTATTTTAGAATAAAAGTTTGTTAATCAAGATCATGTGGTGTTTACCCCTTCTCCTTTCACAAAAAAAAAAAATTAAAGTAATTAAATACTTGCTTGAACACCTTACACTCTTAAACCAGAATTGTTTGTAAAGTACCAAATGTGCCGTCCTAGGTGAAGAGTATTGTAAATTATGGGTTAACATATTGCTATCAATTGCTCTACATTGGAAAGCGAGGGCTCCTATTCATTTGGTTACCAATCATTTCTAAGAATATGTATTTTTATTTTGCTCATGTTAAAATGTCTTAACTCTTTAATACTCCACTCTAGTGAAAGAGGAGATCATCAAATAACAGAATGCTTAATTGCAAATGGAGTAGTTTGAATGTCAAAGTGACATTTCTATTTTCATTAAAAATCTTCTACAAATTTTTTTTTTCTAAACTCTTGATTCTTTATCAATTCTTAAATGTGCATAAATATAAGATGTAGGTTTTGTCAGTTTTTAATAGTACGATAGATTATCTACACTTTTTTAACATCAAATTTTCAAAATAAAAACAAAGGAATAGAATTTATGGCATAAAATGGGCGTGAATGCTTGCCTTAGCGATGAAATAAATACAAACTGCTATCTGACTACTGGATATTTTTTAATGCACAGACAAATTCTTCCTTGTATAGCTAAAGTATTTAAATTTTGAATTTTATCTGCAATTGATTATTAGAAATATATTAGAATCAAAGTGTAATGATTGTTAAAAATATATGTCGAACGTTCAAATGCTCCCATTGTTTAGTAAAAGACATATCTTTTACTATTGTGGCTGTCCAGCTATATTAACTTTAAAAATTGTATTTCGTCTACAGGACGAAAATAGTTAGATCAAACTGTTGTAAACATCATTCATCAATATGACAGAATAAAACAAATGGTGACCTAGCGGTCTAGGGATAAGGTGTCAGACTTCTGTGCTGGCGGTCTGGGGTTCAATCCTCGGTCCTGGAACAGATTTATCTGATTGTCAAACCCTTCCTTCACCTCTGACAAGATGTGTACTAATCACAACTTGTGAATGTAAGGAATGCCAGGCCTCCATCGTGGTTCGGATTCTACGTTAAACTGTAGGTCCTCCATTTCATCTCACAATCACCCTACCATTACACATTAGCGTAAGTGCGTACAACCCGAACAGGTAGTAAGACACTGTGCTAGTATTAGTAGTAATAGTAGTAATACTAATAGTTATAATAATAATAATAATAATAATAATAATAAATAAATATAATAACAATAACAATAATTAATTAATAATTAATAAATTATTATTATTTTATCAATATTGAACAGAAATTAAAAACATATCTTGCTCTTCACGTAAAGTGATTCTGTTAAAAGGTAATAGCTTGATTTTTATCTCAATTTAGACTGATAAAATTTATATATTAGTGAATCATACTAAATACAGTTATTTCATGAGAGTTTTTTTTTATCTCTCCTGTTTGTAGTCTGATGGTTTTTTGTGTGTTCAAAATATCTCTGTGTACACTAATATACCCAAAGTACATTATAGCTTTGAGCAATTAGCCGGTTTCTAACCAAGATCAGAGTAATTTTTAGATATAGGTTGCAGTTTTATGTATAGAGAGAACGGTGGACTCAGTTTTATTTATTTTACCTTCACTTTTATTTGTTCATCATGTCAGCCAAAAATGGTGCTGTTGTTAATAATACTGTATCTGAAGCAAGTAAGAGTTTTACATTATTAGAACACTTTAGAAGTGTAGGTACAATTAGAGCTGGATCAAATCAACTTTTTTTTTCAATTTTGATACTTATTTTATCAAAAAACCTGAGTTTGTGCTTCTAACATATATTTATTTTTATGTGAATTTGTATTTAATTAGAATTCTTAACTCATATAATTCAAATTAGTTAAGTAGTAAATTGATGGTATGAGAGGTTTAATTATAAATTTTTTCCAAGAATTATTTTTAAATAAGTCAAGCGGCTTCATGGGCTAATAAATCTTTAAATCATGAATTTTATTCATGATTTGAAAGAACAAACAAAAAGCCCATCTATACTTAAAGGGTTCCAATTATCTCTGACACATGGCTCATAAGGTAGTAATCATATTTTCATAACTTAAATATAACTAGTAACTACATTTTTATATCACAATAAATAGGGTTTCGGTGTAAATAATTATTGTAAGTATAATTTCAATGTTGCATAATTTTATTTCCACTATCCCTTTAACGACCAAAAGACTGATTCAAAAATATTTCTCTGGCATTTATAAATCCATATTAATTGTCAATTAAATAGCCTTTTTTAGATTTTAGTAAAGTACTCAAATTAAATTGTTAAAATTATAATATATTTATTAATAAATACTGTGCGCTCATCTCATTTTAAAATGACATTCATTCATTTACAAATTATTTTAAATTATTTATTCTTTAAACACTTTTATCAATATCGCCTCAAAGATTTTCCTTAAAAAAATTAGGAGTTTGATCAAAATATAAATTTATATATTTTTTATATCTGTCAAGTGTTAAGAGATACTTTTTTATGGGGAAAAATTGGTTTAGTCAGTAATTGTCTTTTCTATTAATTGTTTGTATAAGTACCTGGTTTATCATTTACACCAACCAGTAACTAAAATAAACCCCATCAAAATAATGTGGAAATGTGATGTATTGGTTTTTCAGTTATTATTTTTCTTACATCTGTCTGGTCACAATGTTGTTTTTTGCCCTAAATATTATTTTAATAATACCTTATGGCAAGCGTTTATAAGTGAACTGGTGGACTTATATAATATCAACATAAGAACAAACTAATTGGACACTTCTCTTTTACACATTTTCCCTCAAACATGAAGGTAATTTTTTACTCCTTTGTAAGACCTCCACTTCTCACTCCTCAATATCCCTAAAACTTATGAAAAAATGAGCTACCAAGTTTATATTGATAAAATTACCATATCCTGTTGATTTACTCAGGTCAGTTGAAAACATGTAGTAAAGTTCAACCTCTTTGCCCAGGTTTCTCCGTGCTGACTAAGTCGTCGCACCCAAGCTAAAGATTACTTGAGTTAACTTTCTTGCTTTTATGAACTACAGGGTTTTTAGTAAATCATAGCAACGGCTCAGATGCTTTCTGAGGTTTGTTCATATCTACAGCTAAATCTATTTTTTATGTCACCGGGAACCCTGTCTTAATGGTATCTCTCATTCATATATTAATGTAAATTAATATATTGATAGATAGATAGATAACTTGGATACCAATTAAACTTAATTCTGCGCTTTCATATAAAAAGTAGGCCTAGGACTTGAAAAACATTAATTGTTATCAGACTGTGATACACAGAGGTTTGTAAAAGTAAGTACAAAAGTGAATGCCCCCTCCTCCCCCTAAAAGATTACTAAATGAAAATATGTAAAGCTTTTGTATGTTTTGGTGGCAAGTATGTATTTTATTTTTAATTGTTTTACCACCTATTCGGATTATACACCCATGTACTAATCACTAATGTGTTTGGGATAAGAAAGGTTTAATTTAGAGTAAGTGTACCAGCATTTGTGTGGAGGTAGAGTGGTAAACCGTTTAGGAAAAACCAACCTCAATACACCCAACAGGGTTTGAACTCCGATCTCCCCATCTTCAGCAGTCTAGTCTATTGCAAGAGTAGTGGCTTAGATCATGCGGCCACCGAAGCAGGTCCACATTGTTTAAAGGTAGCTAAGGGAAGAAAAGCTTTGCTTCATTGCAATGTTTTAATTTCTGCTATAAAATAAATATCAGTAAAATAATACCATTTGCTTTTTATTTTAATTTACGTAATGTAAAACACAATTACGATGCTAAACATGGACCATTTCAAAATGTAACATTTGGACTTCTAATTGAATAGGTCCTGTCTCGTACCATGACATTAAAATTATATCGTTAAAAAGAGCCAAAATACTTATCATTAATACAGTTGTTTCTTGATTATATAGGCTAATGAAAGAGGGGAGTTGCACATGTATTGATAAAGATTTTCATTTCATAATAATCAAAATCAAAAAGTTCACTCCTTTAATATATTTCATATGTATGAGTAATTTCATAATATTGAACTCTAGGGATCCATGTGTGTTAGAAAATCTTCTCACACAGCTGGGTGGTCATCTGTTTTATTTTTTATTTTATTGACAATTAATTTCTGTTGCCAGCCAAAATTGCTCTTTTGTTCACTGTCCCCCAGCCCTCTTTTGAATACTTGTGAAACACAACAACTCCGATAAAACGTTGTCTGTCTCTCTCCCTCATTTACAGAAGTTAATGTAAGCATTGTGAAATCGATGGAAAGAAATAACCTTCCAGAAATATTTCTCAAAACATATACAAGGAAAAAAGGGCTCTTCTTCTCATTCGGTCCACAACCTTGCTATAAGAACGGTCCGTGACATGTTAATCTCTAATTTCTCACTCGATCTCCAAACTTGCTGTAGAACGGTCTGCAATACACAAACATAAAAATTAAAACTCTCAAGCTGCCACGCATAAAATTATTGTAAATCAATTCTGATTCAAGTGTTCTTTCAATCAAAATAAAGTAAATTTCTTCAGCATGTCTGGATTCAATTTCAAATCTAAACTTGACCTGCAATAAGGTAAAGAACTGATGTCATTATAATTAATTAAGAAAGCAAAGAGGTAAACATCTCATGTGGCTTCAACAAAGTGGGGCACGCCAAGAAGATAACCCCACATCATAACCTTACAAAATGGCGCCCCCGAAAATGAATATCACACACGGATATTTGAAAAAGATGGATAGTTAAATCAAAATAGTAAATTTAACTTCCCAATATAACACAAATTACTACTTCCTTAACAAATGGATTTATTTATAAGAATAAATTGTGATGTTTTCTAGACTACAATCTCAAACGTGACTCTTTGAAATTCCACAATTTACTCTTAAGCCTAGTTCACATATCACCAAAAAATAAAAATAAAATCTGGATGGACCCATGGAAAATCACAAACCAGATAATCCTCACACAAATAATTGGGAGTTTACTTTAGCTGTTTTTATGTTTTAGTAAAGTTGGCTTTACTACTTCTGGGTGACATACAATAAATAAACAAGCTAGGAAGTGAACAACATATCATAGAAAGACTCTGCTATGCCTCTATGCCCTTTTTCTGGTTTTTAACTATGATATCTAAAATATACCAGGTACATGTAAAAAAAAGTTAAAACTAGTCTTGATATGTTGATACCTTATAATATAAAACTAAACTTTATAATATAAAACCTTTATTTTACAATATTATGGTGATAAAAACACTTGAGGTTATATACACACACCAAGCAAAATAAATAACTTTAAAATAAGAAATAAAGAAAGCTTAATGCACAGGGAAAGAAATTACTAAGGAGTTATTTAATTTATTTTGCATTTTCATAGTTCATTGGTTGGTGTGGTTTCAAATAGTCTAAACTAGTTTTAACTGGTTTTGCATTTGAACTGTAATATTGACTTATTTGGAATGTTGTTTGGTTCAAACATCCTACATTGTTGATTCTATTTGAGTTTAGGAACTAAAGTATTTCTTGTTTCTTTTTTCTCTCTTTTTTCACTCCAAAACCCTTACCCATTTTAGTGGCATGGATCCTGGCACTGTGTTGAATGTCACTGTACCGAGCTTGGTGGATTGTGGCATGTTGCTTGTTCAACAAAGTTTGGTGTCAACCTCACCTCATCTTTGTGTAACACCCCCCACCCCTCATGACACCATTCAAATCCCAACCCTCCCTTGTCTACAGGAAATCTCCCCTACTAAACTTGGCCCGAATTTCCCTGGGGTCACTTCTCAGATGTCTTTGAAAAACAAAAGAAAAAGATGCCCTGTTGTAGTGATTCCTCACTATCTTTCCTCCGACTCTAAATCGGGTATTCTTTTAGATGAAAGGCGTGTTTCGCCTGAAGGAGATAAGGGCAGACACTTTTCTCAGCCATCAACAAATCTCCGACATCTCATTGGATACAAGAAAATTGGCAGATCCACCCAAAGTCTGAGAAGTGTTGTCTCAGACGATCTTGCATTAAAAAATCTTCTTTTACAGGAGGACATGCGAGGGGAAGGTAGAAAAGGGAGCATAATTTCCCTAGGCTTAAAGTCGATAAAACTATTTCCCAAGACTAAACTCTCCAAGAAGTTTTCTGTCTTCAGACCTAAACTTCAATCAGATTCCTCCTTATATGATGAAACTACAAGTACAGTTAGTTGTCGCTCTTTTACTCCGGACCGGCCGGCTACTTTTGCAAGGTCCATAAGTCAATATGAAGGGAGTACAAAATCAAAAGTGAAGTTTTGGAAACAACATATCCGATCTTCGAGCGATTCCATCGCCGCCGCATTAATCCGATCCCTCATGGACAGTACCAACACTGGTTTGGATAGTGTAGCTGAGGTGAAGGAAAGCCCTGGGTCATCGCCCACATCTCCTTCTAGAACAGGAAGTGTCCCTACTGGTGACATTGCTAAACTATCTTTCAAGAAAGAGGTTCCACTCACTCGCAATCAAATTCCTGTATCGTCTGACTCTAAAACAAGGTTCATACCACCCACATTAGAGATATTTCCGGAGTCTTACTTGAGATTACCATTTTCAGAAGATGGGCCTGAGCTTCAATACGTTGATGGACATCTCATACCAAATAAATCTCCTGCCTTGTCCTCCACTTCTGATTCATCTAGTTCTGATGATGATACTTCAGAAGAGTTCTCATTGGATATTTCCTCCAAAGAAAAAACACCCTTTAGGCCATCTCCACCAGTTAATTCTATTACCAATAATGTTATTAACAAAAATTATCTTTTGGGAGACCTTAACTATGAAAACACAACTCATAAGTCCATTAATTTAAGTTTAGATAATGCTCCTATTCGGCAGAAAGAAATATTTCATATGCCCTTGCAATTTTCAAATTCTTCAAAGGAAAATATTTTAATAGAAGAAAATGTAAGAGCTAAAAATGAATTTCAAAGAACTACTTTTGTTTCCAATGATTCTGTGAGCATTATCACAGACAGTAATATTTTATGCAGCACACATGACTTAAAAAATGTTGAAAGTACTTCTGATGTGCTTACTGATAGTAATGTTTTAAGTGGAAATACTTGTGAATCAAATGTTGATGCACCCAGATTAAACCCTGGTTTTACAAGTCAATTAATAAAGAGTGCCCCCATTGATGTTTTACCTAGTCAATTAACAAATTTTGAAAGTGAGCAGTTTGTAGTAGTATATGATAATGATTCATACATGCCAGTAGATATTGTATCAAAGGAAAATATTGGGAATGTTTTTACTAAAGCTTACAACGAAGATTTGCCTATTTTCAAAACACCAAACCAACAAATAAAATATGTAACAGATAAGGCGTTTGTTTTCCCCTCCCGCCATAAAGCCACTTCAAATTTAAATGAGGTACCAGATTCTAGTACATCCAAACATGAACATATTAAATTCACCGACAAATCAGTTTTTGATTTGGATACAAGTATTTTAAATCAATCCCATAAACAAACTTTGTCAATTAAAAGTAAAAGTGAAATACCTATATATCAACATTGTGTTTCAAAAAATTTAGAATTGAAGTTAGGTAGAAACATGCCCATGTATACAGCAGCTTTACCTGGTAGGAGCTCTGAAATTACAGCTTTGGAGAAGACATTTTCAAAGGCACCTATAGGTAATAACATCAACCCTATGCCTAATATTCATGAAACAAATATTAAATGTAGCAACTCACTTTTGAAACACCTCACTCGACAACAAAACTTTGAACAATCTTCTGGATACAATTCAATGAAATTTCTTCCTAAGAAGGACTCCCAAACTCCTATCATCTCCTCTCATGTGTCAATGACTCCTGTATGTGTCAACCTTCCAAATAGTGCTTACAATGTGGATGTTTTTGATGTTGATGGTTGTTGCAAACCTAGTGTTGGCAATACTGACCTTCCCCAACGAGACAAAACCACTTTCTCTAAGAACAACCTGAACGAAGGTTTCCTCTCACTGGAGGTTAATTTGAGAAGTAAGAGCGCAGGCTCTCTGTGTAATAGTGTCGACAAGGAGGTACCAAGACCCCCTCACTCTTCCGGGGATCTGTTGTTGTTGCAACCCCATAACATCGAGCATGTCCCCTGCTTGCCCCCTACTAGCAGGCAGCAAGCTCCTGTCGGCGAGGAAGGGCCGACAGAGAAACTGTCGGGGTCGCCAGCTACTGCTACAGTGCAGGTGACCGGCGCAGGTGCCAAGATATCACCCTCACCGGCAAAGATAAGCCACGTCCCCAGTTCGATTCATCGCAGGTCGTCAGACTCGGATCTCAGCATTACTCCGAAAGGTAAGAGTGTCCACATGAATACCTAATTCTTTATTTTTATTTGCCTAGAAAACCTCTACAGTTTTATAGATTACCTAGCTTCTTACCAATAAAGTTAACACTTGTACTTTTAATGATGATTAATGACTAACATCTAAAAAATCAGTTTTGAAACACAACATGACATAAGATTATTCTTTATTTTGTTGGGGTGGGTGGGGGAACACAGGCCTGTATTTTTCTCCTTTTATGACACAAACTTTTTTTGGCTAAAATTAATAGAAGATTGCTCCAGTAGGTACATTTACTTTAATTTTATACACATAAAGTCTGTTCATTGTAGGAATTGTTTTCTGAAAGGCCTTTTTCCCTACCAGAAAGCTATTATATATTATATTTTGGTAGGAAAAAAGACCTTTCAGAGAGTAATTCCTACCGTGAATGGAGAATAGCTATATCATCAGTTCTTAGATAGGTCTATGAGGAATTTAAGTTTCTTTCTTCATTTAAAATATTTCTGTTCATATCCTATTATATTCATGACACATATCCAAGAACTTTTGTTATTAATATGTTTAGAAAATTATACTTAACAGTTATACTGGGGGAAAAAAAACCCAGACCTTCAACTCGCTTTTACCTCCAACCCAGGCTATGCTTCTTCTTGATATATTGCTGCACCACAAACATCATAAGCACTTTAAGAATTTGCTCTTTTGCAGCGTTTTAAGAGCAATCAACTGCTTTTAAACAATTATGAAATAATAACTTTGCGTTAACATACACATACTCATAAGACAAACAAATTAGCTCATTTATTGGGAGATCAACATTTAATACTATCAACAAAGATAATTCAAATAACTCTATGGCTGGGCCAACCTAGACTAACAAATTATTATTATTAGCACCGCGTCTTACTACCTGTTCGGGTTATACGCACTTACGCTAATGTGTAATGGTAGGGTGATTGTGAGATGAAATGGAGGACCTACAGTTTAACGTGGAATCCGAACCACGGTGGAGGCCTGGCATTCCTCACATTTACAAGTTGTGATTAATACGCATCTTGTCAGAGGACTAACAAAGAACCTAAAAGTACATTGTATATTGAAAAGTAAAATTCACACTTATTTCTTGGGAGATATCATTATCAAGAGCATTGATTGTATTTATTAAATATTCTTAGTGGCTGCAAGCAGGTTTTGAGCTTACCTTTACAAAAAAATAAAATATATTCGGTCCTTGCTGTGCCGTTGCTTAGCTCTAATCATTCACTTAAGTGCTGGAAAATATTTGACATAATTTTTTATTATTTCGAGCTCCTTTCTTATTCATTCTGTCAACTAGATAGTAGGGTTCTTGAGTTCATTCTTGGTGAATATTGAAATGTTTGTGAGTACAATGTATAAATATAGAGCCAGAAAATTTTCAAAAGATGAAACACAAATGTCTACAAGTCAAAGGGCCAAACAATTATATTAAACTATCCTTTAGAAAAAAAAAAGAGCAATTTAGTGAATTTATTTGAAATATGAATAAATATGACTATTAATAATTTCAAACATCCTCGGTTGTTCCACTGAAATATAAAGACTATGCATTATACAACAATATAATTATTTATATTAAATATGTCCAGTTAAATATATTAGCAATATTAAAACTATATTCAAATTATTTATAATTTAAAAATAATATGTGACTGTGCATGTGAAACAATACCACAAGTCGCTAGGCTAATTTTACAGGACAGGAAAAAAACAAATTGTAAGTATAAATATAGATTCTCTTTAACTACGATCTAACCCGATTCGGTGGCGTAGTTGGCTAACGCGCTAGTCGTGTTGAGCTCGACCGCCGAGGACGGGGAGATCGAGGTTCGAATCTCGGTCGGGTGAACTGGGGGTGGTTTTTCCTAAATGGTTTTCCACTCTCCCTCCACACAAATGCGGGTTCACTTCTCTAAATTCAACCCTCCCAATTTCTAATCCATTAGCGTAATTAGTACTTAAGCGTGTAACCCGAACGGGTAGTAAGACGCGGTGCTAAATATTATTATTATTATTATTATTATTATTATTATTATTATTATTATTATTATTATTAACTAGTTCTATTGTATCTAAAACTCATCTTCACATGAAAGTGTCTAAATAATCCATAGAATATACCTCTGCATAGGAACTGAAACCATACCTTAAGTCACCATGGTAATTTTACATAGCGACTCATGGTATAATTTTGTAAGCTATTGCATTAAAAAATTATTTATTGAACTACTTAGCTGACTCTTATATAATTTTTTTAATAATTTTATCCTCCATTCAAAATTGTTAACCCCTAAAAATGCATATTTCCAACTTAAGGTATATTTTCACAGGCACGATCACATATATAGATTACATAAAACTATGATCTAAAGAGCCAGTTTCATAGTCGGATTTAGTACGCCTCAAGTGCGGCGCTATACTAAATACAAGACGTCACCTACCTGAGATTGAATGGAATGGGCCAGTTTGGTCTAGGTAGGTGTCGTCCTGTATTTAGTATCGACTCGCACTTTAGGCGTACTAAATCTGACTATGAAACTGGCCCAAAGAGTGAAAAAAACACTAAATAAAGCATCTCCATTTATTTTATTTTTTGCCACAAATGCTTTGTTTATGTAAACAGGCAAACCTGGTCCCACACTTCTTGAAACTTACTGTAATGGTCACATTCTTTGATCACCCAACTCTGCTTCTTTTTCTTTTTTATCTTTTTCAGTCATTCAGTTGACACAGTTTCTTATATCTCTAGTGTACTCATGTAATAAAGCAACGCTAAACAATTAAGTATTTATGAAAAGCGAAGCTTGGGGGATGAATGATTATAGTTACAGAAATCAGCCACAACTGAATCATATTTGAATAAATTGAAAATGAATTGGACACAGGAATTGAACCGAAACCTTTGGTCTAGAACGTCACTGCTCTATCATTGAGCTTTCCATAGATCGTGTGCTTATTTTTGAGCACTCTTTTTACTTTCATTCAATGAAAGTTAAAAAAAAAAAAAATTGAATTCAACATTTGTTTGGCCCAACAAGGATATAAATTTAAATCATTGTGCATATCACATATTAACTGAGTCGTATTGTACGCGAATTCATCTTTGTAGTTTTTTTTATCCTCACGTCTTACTAGCCGTTCTGGTTGTACGCTAATGGGCTAGGAATTGGAAAGGTTGAATTTAGAGTAAGTAAAACCACATTTGCATGGAGGGTGAGTGGAAAACTATTTAGGAAAAACCACCCCCAGTTCACCCGTCTGAGATTTGAACCTCGATCTCTTCATCCTCAGCAGTCTAGCTCAACAAGAAACGAGCGTGTTAGCTAACTACACCACCGAGGCGGGTGTCTCTTCATAGCTACCCTTGCCCGTCCTTTCTCTCCCCTATCCCTTCCTCTTCACCTATCATGCCGCTCTTTCCTTCTTACGCAACTGTGTTTTAGGATCATTGTTGTTTGCTTAATTTATGTTTGCATAAACGGTCTCAATCCCTTTTTTAATATAAACTTATCTTTAATAACTTTAACATTCTAATTTTTTCCCCCATATATGATTTTATATGTTTAATTTATGAGTTGGTAAAAGATTAACGATTTTTTTTAGACATTTATCTTTAAGAATATTTTAACCATAATTTTTTATCTATTACTTTAAGTATACTTATTGAAAATATGAAACAATATCAATAATTTCTGTGCATAAAAGTAAACATTATTTGAGTATTATTAAATAATTTGTTTATTTAACTATAGTATTAATAATACGAGCTATATTCATAACACCCTTATATTTATAGGGGTGATTTTCAGTTCCTGGGAAAAGTATCTTAGAACTTAGAAATTTTAATGATCATTGTTGTTAATTAATGACTGTTAAAAAATATATATATAATTCCAGCTGAGTTTCCTAAAGTTGTTTAGCAGACAACCTGTAGAACACACAGATCCATATTCTGCTGAGCACATGTGACTTCATCAAGGAGTAAGAGCAAACACTTTAGTCCTAACTTTACACTGATTTAATTTACACATTTTTTTTTTAATAACTTGGAAATGGTATTACTGCCATATTCAAATATACACGGTCATTTATTTATAACTACGTGCTTAGAATTATAGGACAATTAACTAGCATGGGTTTGCCTCTCTGCAGGACAAGTTGGCATTTTCATATCAAATGTTGCCGGTAAAGCTATCTAGAAGCCGTTGTTCTCGTTAATCGTTGTCTTAGTGTCAATAACAAACAAACAAATGTTTAAAATAAGACAAAGTAATGGAAACGATAGATTTAATTTGTTTATAGGCATCACTTCCTTTAATCCTATCCATTTAATTTTTTATGGAAAAATTGTGTTGTTGCATCTATTGGTGTAGGGGGCAACGATTGTATATGCTTTTTTTTTAATCATTCTATTATGTGTGTGCTTTCACACTCAAATTGGAATCACTAATATTGCTGACTTAGTAAATTAATTTAAAGCTGGTACACTGTTCTTGACGTTGTTGATTAATTTAACTTCTAGTTGTTGATATAGTTTACTGTTTATTTTAGAAAGAGAAACTTGTGCTAAACATAAACCAATATGGTTGCTCTCTAATAATATAACCAAGATACTAATAAAAGGCACTCACTATGCATGCAACGCCAAGTCTTATTTACCAAATGGAGAATATTCATGATTAATCTCAATATACAGAGTTATTCAGTTCTCCAGGTAAAAAATACACAGTTTGTAGTGGGTGACAAGGCAAATATTTATCTGTGAGCAACTTGGGATTGGCCACGCCAAATGGTGGCACAAGAGATAACCAGAGTTGGCACTGTATGCACCTGGGAAGTAGGCAACTCATCAATCTTTAGCACATAAAAAGCGTGGTGGGATATAAATTATTACTAGTAGCAGGCATTTAATTTCCTTACAACAGGTACCCATGAGGGGATGCATGTGTTGCCAACCCCCCAGGTCCATACTGCACCAACTTTGACATCTCGTAGTACTGCCATTTGGCGTTGCCCAAGCTCATCACATAGAAATACTTGTCTTGTAACACTCTACAAACTGTATAATTTTTTTACCCAGAGATATGAATAATCCTCTTTCTCTCTCTCTCTCTCTCTCTCTCTCTATATATATATATATATATATTATATATATATTATATATATATATAGAGGCCTACTAGTTTAATTACTTACCTCGGGTCAGACTGATACTCTTTGTGGGCCGCGGGCCGCATTTGGCTCGCCTATTGAGAACCACTGGTCTACTGCTAATTTATATTACCTTCCAGATGCTATTGCTGTAATGTATTAAACATGGGGCCCCTAAGCTCCCTTCCCTCCTTTAGCCCCCCTCCCGCACTATCCCCCCTTACCCTCTTCTGTAGAATGGCACCTAATACTGGTCAGCAGACACAATCTTGCATTAAAGTCAGCTTTCGGGTATTGACGTCACTTGTGCTCGGAAAAATATAGGAAAAAGTAGTGTTTAGCTATAAGTTTGTGTCATGTGTTGTTTGAAATTCATATTTAGACAAGACAGTCACATTTATCATCTGTACGTTTAACAGTGTTTTCTCTGTTACAATAAACACACTAGTGGTCACACAGTCTAATGTGTCATGATCACAAGGTATTGAAGTTTTAGTCAAGGGGAGGTTAAGGTTCCGATCTTATATGTGTGACTAGGGGTGGCTTTCCACATGTAATTGATCGCTGTGGTCTTACCATCCTCATCCTGTCCTTTTAAATAAATAGATCTTTTTTTAATATAGTAGTTAAAAAAAAGTTGGTTTTTTAAACAAAGCAACCACTATGTAATTTTATCCAGGCAAGTTGTACTTTATTTTTTTTATTTTTTGTTTTTCCTGTTAGGAAGCAGCCGGAAAAGTAAGTAATTGTTTATGTGTGAAGAACATGTGGTTTATGTTGGCAACTGTGTCATTTAACCTGATCATAGTACATAAAACCTTTCCAAAACTTAAAATTTGATTTAAACATGTAATTTATCCAAAGTATTGATTGGTGATTTATAATTTGTTATTTTTACTGACGGGAATATATTTACATTGGTAATTTAGGTCTACACTTGTGGTTATGTATTTTAGTAGTGGAATCAACATCGAGATTAATACCATTTTCTTTCTTTAAGCTGGGATGAAAATATTTTTACAGATTATTTTTGCAGTATTTATAACAAAAATAAATAAAATATGGCTTCAGTAGAGATATTTAGTTAAATTTTATATTTAGTAATTTCAAGATTTTTTTGAATTTTAGTCATGGACTTTTTGTATGAATTTAAAAAGTTTCTGTTCAAATACTAATATTCTCTTGACAAATATTCAATAACTATTAAGATTGAAATTAAACTAAACTCATCTATTGAAGAAATATTTGATATATTATGTCAAAAAAATAAAAAATACAAAAACTTTATAAATATTTATCTTAACTTACATTCCCTTCCACTCCACCTTAAATATGAAATCATGCCTAAGCACTTAATTTATAAATATATATATGTGGTGTATTAAAGCGTTTGTATAGTTTAAAATTACATAAACACATAGTATTTAGTGACTAGTGTGCATCTTAAGCGCTGTTATATTATGTTTAAAGTAGAGATGGGTGGAATCTGAATCTTAAATTTTCTTTAAATCTCAAATCCAAACTCGAATCCTTGAATCTTTAAAAATGTACAGTACATTCTTTGTTAAAGTGAAAATATTTAGAATTAAATTTTAAAAAAATAATTGTTTAAGACTTGGCACCACCGTTACATGCTATTTTATTTGTCATGTCTCTCACATCGTAAATAATAAACATATAAATTTTTTTAGTAAATTATATAAATACACTTTTATCCTTTTTAGTTATTTTGTTATTTTTTCAACAACTCAAGATTATATAATTCCTTTTACAAATTACTTATAATTTATATATGAAGTCAAACACTTTATAATATTCTTCGAGATACTTTTCTGAGATTTTTATGAATAACGAATATCTCGAATACCAAAGGAGATTCAAGGGATTCAAAGAATTTAGGATTCGAGCTCTCCTTTTATAGTTTAAAGTCATCCAGGGATTTGGGGCTACAAACCCAGTTTTAGAGTTGAATTGGTGATTTATCATTCGAGTTAGAGTTTTGTCTCAGGTGCTAACTACCCAGATATTCTAAAGGTCTGAATAAACAAGAATAAAACCTGAATCAGTGGTCACTCACGTGGTCTAAGATGTCCCAATTAATTGGATTGCCGGTGACTGGCTCATTTCGCAACCAGGTGTACCAAGATTTTTTTTCTTCTTACATGGTTTCCCACTCTCCCTATACACACATTTGGGCAGTATATTACCTCTAACTCCTCATCCCTACCCTATTCGTGTAAATATGCGGATAGCCTAGAGGGGTAGTAAGCTGCAGTACAAATATATATATATATATATATATAAAATTTAAAAATTACTTTACGTCAAACGATTTATATTGTGTTTTTATTAATCTTTACACAAATTGGCCAATTTATAAAACACATTAATGCGCATAGACCCATTCATATTACAACTAAAGGTAAATATTTTTAAAGTATTTCTAAAGGCTCTGGAGTATCTCATTTGCATAAATACTTTACCACTTGTTTTATTCTTGTTCTGGTAATATTTCTTTATCAGACAGACTATTATCATCAAAGTCTCTCATTTCAATTGGTTTTAAACTAGTAAATCTTTTGATTGTAATTACTCCAAAAACCATCAGTAGAAGACGGAATTAAAAATGCATGTATAAATATTTACAGAATTTGGTATAGATTGAAATAGATTTGGAAAATAATGATTCAAAATAAAACTTATAAATTGGGTAGATCTTAAAATGTGTTAGATGCTTGAAAAGGGGTTGATATAACCAGGGAAGAACATTTGAGATAGCTTGGTGCTCAAAAGCGGTTGGTGCGTGCTGAAGAAAGTTTTATTGATGCTTAAAAGTGGTTTACATGACTTGAGGTTTTTTCATCACCGTGTCTTACTACCTCTTCAGATTATACACATATATTATTATTAACTTAATAGGGCAGGGATGGGGAATGAAGAATTTTAGAGATTTTATACCCGCATTTGCATGAAACGAAAGGGGGAAACCGTTTAGGAAAAAACACCCCCATTAGACCTGACCAGGTTTTGAACCCCAATCTCCCTGTCGTTTTCAGGTCAGTCTATCATATAAGGGATGCTGTAGAGCATTCGACCACAAAAACAGATTGCTCAGAGGTTAATATATTGTCTGATTGTTAAATTTTCAATATATTTTAAAAACGCTGACTTTTGTGATAATTGTTTTTTAATAGTTCTCATTTGGTAAAACAAACATTTCCTCAACTAAAACTTTCCTTGTGAGCAATTTCTGAAAACATCTTTGTCCTAGAAAAATACCCGTGAGAGCATTACTATAAGAGCATTTAGAAACTTTGATCCAATTTTTAGTTGAACACAACTAACTGAATTTAAAATTTTGGGAAGGTGAAATGTACCATGAGCAGTCAATATCTTCAACCATCACCGCAAATGTTTACAAAATAAGTGTTTGATTTTTTTTATTGTGTTTAGTTCATTATTTAGACTATAACATTTTCATTAAATTATTCCACTGCCCTTCTCACATCTATATTTGTTTTTATCCCCTAAAACCTGCATTTGATGGCTGAACTCTTTAAGTTTAGAAAGTGTATTTTTGTTTGATATTTTAGCTTAGTCAGTTGCACATATATCTACAAAGCTATTGGTGCTGATTTCCTGCATGACCTAAAAAAAATTGTCATTAATGAAATTGGGGACACCCCTGTCCCTTTTCTACATTGATAAATTAAGGGCCATGTGTCTGAGTGTTTTATTATATCTTTTAGAATTAAGTTAATTAGTAAGCAGTGTGCTGATATAATCAATCAGTTCAGAAAGTACAGATTAAATACCTATGGTAAATCAACAAATATAGATATTACTTTGGTTTTGGGCGCTGTGAAAGTTTGCTAAAAAAAATTGATAAAATTAATGTTAAAGATTGAAAACCCCTATTATTTGTTTATATACAAATTTAAATTAGTCCAACTTAATATATACTATGTACTAGTTTTGTAAATAAACAGAAAGTCAAAAGAACTGGTATAGTTACAGTCTTCTGCTCATTTAATTTGATTTATTTTGCTTATTTTGCTGAATTTTAGTTTCTTCAAATAGTTTTATTTTTTATTATAGGTCCTAGGTTAATGGTGACATCACTTTACTTTTTTTCAGTTAGTACCCATAGTTAGAGATAGGGTAAATTCGCTTTTGCGAAAACTTGAGAAAAAAAAAGGGTTCGAAAATAGGGTATTTATAAGTTTTCTTTGCGTTTCATGGCATTTGAAAGTGTTTAAAGCGATTTTTTTTCGCGAATTAATGCGAAAAACGTGATTTTGAGAGTATTTTAGCTAAATTATTCTATTTAGCGAAATAGATGCAAATTCCCTGAAAATGCTGTGCATTTAAATAAAATGCTGAGAATTTCTTTGCCAATATTTACTATCTTTGACTTGCACATTTGTTTGAACTGATTCAATGACACCAACTATATACGATACCAGCTATTTACTAAACTATTTTTATTTTTGTACTGTAGGCTACAATGATTTTTTGACGTTACACATAGGTGTAAAATAAATTATGCCAATTGAAGTCATTCTGCATTCTTCTGTTTGTGTTTGACACAATCTTCCAGTTTCCTTCCTTATTAATTTAATATTAATTATTTATAATTATAATCTCTCACATTAAAATAATTGCAAACGAAGGTTAAAATACCCTTCGTATTAATGCATACATAAATTTTATCATAAATCCTTTGTATAGGCCCTAAAACATTGACAAAAGACATTTTTACCTATTTTGCTACAAAATGCTAAATTATGCCACAAAACGCTAAATTTCCAATAATTAATGCTAAAAAAACTGAAAATTAATGCTATTTTACCCTATCTCTACCATAATATTGAATAGGATTAAAATTTAAACAAACATTTTGTTTACTTTAAGAACACTTTCATCAATTTCTGCCAATTAAAAAACTTAATCTCCCTTTAATTGACTTATTCTACAACCCCAATAAGCCAATCAGTCAGTCAATCATATTTTTTTAGCCAAAAACAACCATTTGATAGCTCTATTTATTTATTATTCTACATAGAGTGTTTACATTTTATAAATCTTATTTTTTCTTTGATTATGTTTGATTAAAGTTTATTTCCATTAACAGTGGTTATCATAGAAGGGATTAAAAAGATGGAAGGGTGTTTATGTAAATCTTGAATTGTTTTTAACATCTTATTTTTTTAACAAACTTTTGTTCTAAATACCAAAATGCGCACATATAATTGCATGGTGAGCCCATTAGTACTATACGTTTCCAAAACATGTACTACGACATATAAAGAAAGAAAGAAAGGGAGAGCCTCAGAATATTTGAAAAAATTGTTAATGAGAGGGATTTGAGGGCCTGTTAGAAAGGAGGAAGGACTTAGGAGAAGGAAAAAATGATGAATTTTATGCTCTGATGCAACAACCCAATATTGTTCAGAAAATAAAAAATCGGATGAGATGGGCGGGAAATATCTCTAGGGTGGGGTCAGAATAGAGACCAAGAACAATACTAGAAGGAATCCCAGCTGGCAGGAGACCTGTGGAGCGACCAAGAATCAGATGGTGGGACGAACAGATGAAAGATATTAAGGAGCTGGGAGTGGAAGAGAACATGTGGAACTCTGAAAGGAGGTGGCAGAGGACAGGATAAGATGGCGGTAGCTTATGAGGTCAGCTTATGATCTAACGCGGGCATGTCAAACTTTATGTGACCAGATCCGTGATTCTGTGCGGCCCGTGCACCTTTTAATGAACAAACAACCAATGTAGACTTTTTTTAGCATCGTGTCTTACTACCCGTTCGTGCTATACGCTTATTTACTAATTACACCAATGGTTTTAGATATTAGAAAGGTTATATTTAGATGAAGTGTACCAGCATTTGTTTGGAAAAACCACCCTCAATACACCCGACTAAGATTCGAACCTCGATCTTCCCATTATAGGCAGTATATTCTACTGCAAGAGTGGACCATTAGAGCATGCGGTCACCTTCAATACAATTCATTGATTTGAATTCCCTCATCTTAATATTCCCAAGATGGATTAAAACCATCACAATATTGTCAAAAAGTATATTTTTAAATAATTACTTCACTAATCTTTGTGATAGTAATAGTTTTAGTTTTACTAATTTTATTTTAAATGATAAGTAAAACACTGTTTAACTGTTACTCTATTGAAATAATTGAGAATGAAATAAAAATGAAATACAAAATAGAAAAAAAATTATTCAGAAGTCAGTTATAATTGCCTTTGACATTTAGTTTTATGCACAGTATAAATTATAAAAGGTAATGTACCAATGTTTTTTTAATAAAACACACCTATTTTTTCTGTCTTGTTTTGTCAAAATAATATATATCACACTAGAGATTAAAAAAAATATTACACAACTTATTTTGTAAACTATTTGTGACAGTTCTTTTTTCAAAATCCTCATGTTTTATTGTTCTTCCTCTGCAAATCTGTTATGAACCTAACAAAACATTAGAATCTATTATTTATTTTTCATACATTTATGATTCCTTTTATAAAGTGTAATTGAAAGGTTGGCTGGTGTCTTGCAAGCTTATCTTCATTACCACTATATAGATGAGATGCAAAGAGGAAAACTGTGTTTGAAATCAATTTGTTTGCTGTTTACATACTTGCATTGCTGTTAAGATTATGTAATAATCGATGATCACTATACTTTTTTTCCAATAATTGCTAGCTATGATTGCATCAATTGTTGTACAACTTGTTTTAAAATGGGTGATGTCTATTATTAAATACTAAAATTATCATTAATAAGACAATTTGCATGTATGTTTCTTGTGGTTTTGTTGTATTGTGACTAGAGACTTTTTAATTCTTTTTTATATTATAGTTGTGTCATCTTTGGTCTTTTTTTCCCCCCACTGTTATCGATTGGCTTTCCTTCAGGGGCGCAGAAACAAAAAATTGGAAAAGGGTTTGAGTGCTACTAGTCCCTCATAAAAGTCTAAAGAGTTTGATGGAGTTTTTTTTAATCTAAATTGTTTGCTCAAGGACACCCATTGATTCTGTAGTTGCCATCAAACCATTTGCCGGACTAATTTCCATGCTTATACTTGTTTGAGGGGTGCCACTGTTGGCACTCTACTCCAATTTGTAAAGGGGGCCAATTTAAAATCTGAGGGTGCCTTAATCTCATTTTGGCCCTACTCTCTAAACCAAAAACGTTCCTTCGCCTCTGTTTTTTTTTCTTTCTATGTTATTGGACTTAAGTATGTTTCACAAATTCCCTATTGCTTTATTGATTTTAAATCAAAAACTATTTCACTGTGGATAAACATTAAGTGCCACTTAGAGTGATATTCATAAAATATAGTTTTTGTGAAACATGCTCAAAATATAGCTCAGCACATTTTTATTATTAATTTAGTATTTAATAGATTGTACCTTTTTTTTCTCATATTTGTTTTATCACTATTTAATAAAATGCAATCAAAATACTAGCTACACTTTTAACTAACTTTGTTTTTTATATGAAGTGTTTATTAACTATGTTTGAAATTTTGGGTGTTGATGGGAGTGGGGAGTTAAACTCAAATTATTTAGATTTTCTTTTAAATTAATAAACTTAAAGGGCATATTGTAACATCAATTGAATGATGAAGGGTGATAAGGGGTCATATACAACATTATGCAGAAATACAGGTTGAAAGGACTGCACCTGGGAGGAGAATGGTAAAATAATTAATGAGTTAACTTATCTACTTTTATACTTAAAATAATACTATATTTCTATTCATAATTCTTTGATCAAATTTGAGCTATGATAGTAAATAATATTGTTTTAATGATTTCTGATTTTAAAAGCAATAAACTGATTGAAATATGACTTATATATTTAATCTAATAGTTTTCATTATATGCATTAAGTAGAGCTAAACATAATATGAAGTTGGGTCTTTTTGCATTTACCATTGTGACTATAAATGATAGTTTATATCTAATTTATAATGTAATCACTTTAAAGTCCTACATTTTTGAGAATATTTTTGAGGTGGTGTGAACATTTTTTTTTAAATGTATGAACATTATTTTGTTTTATAATACATGTGCTGTGACTTTTTTCCTTAGGAAACAGTCTGACGGGCAGCGACCGCTCCTCTACTGCGGGAACACACTTCCGTCATACGCCTGCATCTGTGAGGCCCCCCATGAATCAAGAGAGTCTCGATATGTTGGAGTATCCCTTTCTGACCTTTATAAAGTTCCCTGCAAGCTTCATACAGCATCTAGGTAGGTCACAGGTCTAATGCAAATCAACTGTCATATCTCAATCGGAATAAAATGATCACACCATATTAGACTCTTGGTTTGTAACCCGTTTTACCACCTGTTTGGGCTATCTGAATATTTACAACAATGAGGTAGAGATTAGAAAGGTAGAATTTAGAGGAAAAGTAGTTGCATTCATATGAAACAAGGAGGGAAACTATTTAGAAAAATCCACCTTTTCTATACCTAAATTAGAGTTATGACATTTCAGCGCTTTGGTGCCTCATTTGCCAGGGTTTTCTTTTCTGTGTGTATTTACTAATTAATTGGAATAAACACATTTTAATTATGGTGATGGGTGAGGAATGAGGATAAAATATACTCACATTCGCATTGAGGAAGAGTGAGAAACAGTTTGAGAAAGAGCTACCCTCTGTACACCCAGCGAGGATTTAAACTCACACCTCCCAGTCACCAACCAAACAGACTAGATTAGCTAATATTGAGTCTACCTGCTCAGCAATGCAGGTTCCTGCCTAATGTTCACTTAAGAACCAATATCCGTTCTTAGAAAATAGTTTATCGGATGAATCAGTTTGTAACTATGCATATTACAAAAAAACAAAATCGATGGGACACCAAAGGTTTTACACTAGTTTGTAATTTAAGTGAAATTTGGAACCAAGAAGCTTAGTATTATAACTATAAAAGGTAACATTTAGGAATTGACCATCACTAATGTAAACATATTATCCTACACATAAACCTGGTTACTTGACTACTACCAGCCACATTTTCTAAATCAATTATGTAGCCATAAAAATGTGTACTTGAATGACGATATTGATTGGAATTATAATTGGTAGTACCATTCCATTATTTAACATAGTTGGAAAAGGACGTGGGAATATAATTGAAATCCACCCCTATGGATGGAAAAAAAATATAAATATTTTACCAGTGATTATTCCGACTAATTGTGTTAACGCAATCATGTAATACTAAATGTTTCTTCAAACAAGAGCTTGCCGCTGATGGTTGTGTTTCTGATAGCTATTAAATAATTGACTATCTCCCAAGTTCATCAAAGAACATGAATGGGGCTTTGGAGTCGAATTCAGAATTGTGGAGTTGGAAGCAATTTGGGGTGGAGTTAGTTGATAAAATACTTCGACTTTGGCTCTGGCTTGGAAAAACTTATAATATTACAATAATATTTTATATATTTTTTTTATTATTTAGGACCAAAATTTGTAATTGGGACCTACAGATCTATTTAAAATATATAAATTCACAATGCCAAAGAAGCTTCCCATGAAGTCGTCTGTATTGGAGAATGTTTCTGCAGTAAATTTGTTAATACTAATTAATGTACTTTAGCCATTTACGAAGGAGTCAGGAGTTGGACATTAGAGTAAAAGACGAGTCAAATGCTTGGCGTACCGACTCCACAAACCCTGTATTTTAAGTCAGATTTGATTTAACACCCTCATTTTTAAATTTGACCCTTCTTTCAGTAAGTCATTGGTGTACCTTTAAGTTGTCTCTCTGCATCCAGGTGGTACGGTGAGCTCAAGGTCAGTTAAGCTCCTGGAAAGAATCACAAACTTGGAGGAACCCGAGACACGCGATGCTTGGTGGACGGAAATCCGCATGGAGGTGCGCTCGCACGCCCGCGCACTTGGCTGTAACGTGGTACTGGGCTACTCGGAGCACACAAGCATCTGCGACGACGTGTGTGTACTGTCTGCATCAGGCACTGCCGCTGTTATAAACTTGGACGCGGACGGGGTCACTGGTTAGTGAGACTTTCTCTTAGTTGTATTTGGTTGGTTTTGGCATGTTGAAAGGATGATTGTGGATCAAGTGATAAAGCATGAAGGTAGAGTGTGTGGCTCCAAAGGAAGGGGTAGGTCATGTAAGACGTGGCTAAAATGTTGTAGGTTAATGTGTGAAAAAGAGAAAAATGTAGAGTTTTAAGAATAAAAGAGCATTTATGACTGTGTATGGATGTTGTTGAAGCGAAGGGAGTATTCAAGGCTAGGGAAGTGTGGAGAAAGCTAGTGAGAATGGATTAAGTCTGAAGAATTTTTTTTGTATAGCCATATGCACAGTTTCATGCCTATCATGTCAGGAAAAGGTGTCATTAGGTGTCTATGTATAACTTATTTACTCAAATTGTAATTAGAATATAAATATGTTTGTTGTAAATGACCATCTTTCAGCAGCATCATGGATTAAAGTGACACCACCTCGTGCTGCCATATTGGTAGAAAATAATGGTACTACTTGTATTTGAAATAGGTTGATTGTCATTTACCTTCCACCACATCTTATTTTCTATCACCCCTGGTAGTAAGTAGTAAATTTACCTATAGCCTCTCTCTCTCTCTATATATATATATATATATATAATATATATATATAAAACTGCTGGGCTGTTAGGACATTTTGTGTGTCTATTATTTGATAGACGTAGTACAGCCCTAGAAAATGACGTTGCTGTGTGGACCGGTACTTCGACTTCTCTGGAAGGGTTGAGATCCCCATGACCACCCCTCCCCAGTTGTGTGCATGTATAGGTCCTGGGCCCCCTGTCCCGGACATGTTTCTAAAAACAAAAGGAGTGTGGTGTATAACTTTGGTGTATATATTGAGGGTACCTTTTGTTACTTTACGTTTCAATTGGAATATTAATATTAGTCTAGTGTGCTACTTGCCTGTGCGTTTAATAAGACCCCTCAACCCCCTGAAAATGTCGGTGTGTATGCGCATCAATACTACCATGCAACCCTCGCCATGTGTCTACCACAAAAGTGTGTGTAATATTTGGGAGTGTGTGCTGAAATCACCCAATTGGCCGATACCTAGTTCACTAGTTGTGACCTCAGCTGGATGCTCTCGATACTATTGGATTCTTCCACCACACTGTGTCCACAAGGACTTCACACAGATTATCAAATACCGATCAGGTACCGTGTTGTTTCATTCGCTTTGCCAGGGGTGTAATCTAGGACCCCACCTGACTTGGATGAACCTAAACTCTCTCGGGGTTCTACCCCACTAGTGCGGGTGGTTGTACTCTCCCCCCCAATGATTGCCCTCCGAGGCCTAGGTGCGTGCCCAGGAGACAACTTGGGACCAGGAATCTCACATACTCTCCTTGGTAATACGTGGGACTTAAGATATGATTTTAACTATTCAAATGTTGAGTCACCAGCCCAGACCATGGGCAAATAAATACGGTGTAATTATTCATTTATTTTATTATGTAGTGTCTTACAAGATTGTTTTGTGTATTATGTTACTGTATTCATTATTGATATCGTAATTTTTCATCGCCACTTACATTTAGATTAGATTTGGTCCAGGGTTTATTGAAGTAGTGTATTAGAATAAATATATAAAAAAGGATGACAAAGAAAATATTGGAAATGAAGTATGTAGAAAACCACCGCAAGGGAGGCCAAGAATGAGATGGGAGAAGCAAATAACAGAAAGTGTTCAAGTGAGAGAAGAAGAATGGTGGAAGGATAGAGGAAGATGGAGGCATTATACTAAACTGACCTGGCCACAGGCTGGAAACAGTTGATGATGATGTATTAGTATAAGTATTGTATTGAATTGAATCTTAATTTGGGTATGTCAATATTAGTTATATCTTAACACCTACCCAGCATATTTCCTCTCTTGTTGAATGTAAACTCTAGCTTTACCCAGAGGTAGTGTTGAGAAAGATCCGTGTCACCACTAATTTTAAGACTGAGCTCAAAGTAGATTATGGCAACCCCTCTATTAAATATAACTTTAGTAAATATCTTGCCCTCCCTCCATTTCTCACACTAGCGTCACTCCATTAATGTTTCCAGTTTGGCCGATAAGTGGAGGGGCGGTAGTTTTGGAGTTATCAAGTGGGTCAGTTTCTTTAATTGCAAATACAACCATAAAATTAGAATAATACATTAGAGATGAGTCAAATACACTTTTTCTTGAATACAAATCTTGAATTAATCTGAGTATAAATCTTAGAAAACTTGGTAAGTATTTGAGGCTAACTTTCACACATTGATATGGACCCCCCACCCTTTCAATTACGATTTTGTTCACATTAAATGGTAAATTATGGTTCTGGGGACTGGTTATTAGGTTTGTCCTTTGATGATGCAGAGCTAAATCCCTATTAAGTCTTAATATAGCTCCACAAAATAACTAATCAAATACAAAAATTGGAATAACTTTTTTAATATAAGTTTTCTGAATCTATAACTTGAATTTGTTTAATCCTCTGATCTCAAATATGCTGAACTACAACAATTTAAATATTTAAAGGCCCATCCATAAATAAAATACACATAAACACATACACACACGCTTTGGTGGCCACATGGTTTAAGATGTCACTGTCGCAATCGACTAGACTGCCGATTACAGGGAGATTGCGGTTTGAATCCCGGTCAGGTGTACTGGGGGTGGTTTACCTAAATGATTTTCCATTTGTCTACCATGCAAATTCTGGTACACTTCCTATAAATCCAACCTTCCTTGTACCTAATACATAAGTGTAATCAGCACATAGGTGTACAACCTGAAGGGGTACTGAGCCGCTGTGTTAAAAATAACAAAAATTACATATTCAATTCATCTATAGGCCTTTTTAGTAAGAAGTTTGTTTGTAAAAATTCATTTAGTAGCTTTACTTTCGTTTAGTATCCACCAAAACTGATACATACTATCCAACACAAAGGAATTAAATAGATATAACTAATTTAAAGAGCTTTACTAGAAATTAGTTCAGAGTAATGACTTAAGACTACACTATTAAAAACAGCCTTCAATGAAACCAATCTGGGACTGTAACTTGGCTCACCAGAGGAAATTCACCCATTTATAAACATGTTTGTCCAAACCTGCAGGTGGTGTCTATTGATATTGCTGTTATTGTGTGCCAAGGATCAGGGCAACATCATACACGAGCCACCACCCAGCACCTACACAGCCGAGGAGAACTCATGACCACATCACTGGATAGAACTGAATTCTCGGACACTAACGGCAAGAACACTCCACAGAAGAATGATCACTCTACTGCTACTGTTGTTGTAAGTACTCTTACCATAAATTTATTGATTGTAAGCTTTAAACTTGGTTTTTAATATTCTGTTTTTTCAGAGGTGAGTCGAATCCACTATTTTACAAGTCCTTGAATCTCGAATCACAAATTAAAATCAAAATATTGTAAGAAATTAAGAGCACAAGAGGATATAAGATTATAACAGAATAGTAGAAAATAAATATGATAACTAAATGTTAACATTTTTGCTAAATGCATTCATTATGAGATTCATACATAAATTAACTGTCTGGCGTCTTGTCGTTAATTTTTTCCTATAATTGTGTAATCATTAAAAGCTCTAAAATATATCTCAACTCAAAATTTGGAAAAAAAAAAGTTTAATATTTAAAAAAAAAATCATGAATCTGATATTTTCTCAAATTCTTGAATCTTAAATGTCCTTAAGAATTCGAGGGTTTTGATGATTACATCCTTAATTTAGAGTTCTGGTTCTTAAATAATTAAACATTTTAATGATGATGATGAATTTAATAATCATTTCGACCTATGGGCCATCATTTGGCAATGCCATGCTACTCTTATCAATCTGCTTTTAAGAATGTATTGACCCTATGAGCTGTTTACAATAATGACCTTAAGTCTGAGCTAGTGCACAGCTATCGGACAGATTGATGTTCCTTCCAATGTACTCCTTTCCTAGAAAGTTTATATTATTTTGGACTTTTTTTTTCAGCACCACGTCTTGCTACTCATTAAAGTTATACGCTTATGAACTAATAACACTGATGGTTTTAGGGATCAGGAAGGTTATATTTCAAGGAAGTATACCCGCATTTATGTGGAGGGAGAGTGGAAAACCATTTTGGATAAACCACCCTTAGTACACCCGACAAGATTCGAACCTTGATCTCCCTATCATTGGCAGTATAGTCTACTGCGAGAGTAGCGCTTTAATGATTATGAGGCCACCTTAGCTGGTTGTTGGACATATTAACAGACTACCCTGTTCAAAATCTCTTTTTTTGGAATAGTTATATATGGCACAACAATAAAACATTTATTGTTTTGAAAAGTGTTATTAATCCTTGCTTCAGGTCTAAGGCGTCACTTATATCAGTAGACTGGACTATCATTGATGGAGAGGTTGGGTTTTAAATACTGGTCATATGTAATGAGCAGGGATAGCCTGAAGTAGATTTTGCACCAGGGCAGAATTGCGTTTTGGTGCCCCCGGTATAACCAGGGGATAGTAATAAAATATGAAAATAATCCTCAAACCTTACGTAACCTGGGCGTGAAATTAAAATATTCCCCAAACTTAACATAATTATATAAGATTCAGGTTACTTTAGGTTAAGTTGGTAGTTTTTTTGACACCCCCCTCAAGCTGATGCCCCAGTTTGCCGGGCCCTTAAGCTGCCCCTGTTAATGAGGGGTGTCTTATCCCTAAATGGTTTACCAGGCTCCCTTTATTCAAATTTTGGTATATTTGCTTTAACTTCATACTTACTTGTCCCTTACTCACTCGCATATAAATGTGTGTTCACCCAAACTGGTGGATAAGGCTAAGACATTGGCATCCACTGCAATTGTGTTTCCCAATTAGTTTGAATAGAATGGTGACCTGGCGGTCTAGGGGTAAGGTGTCAAACTTCTGTGCTGGGAGTGCGGGGTTCAATCCTCGGTCCCGGCACAGATTTATCTGATTGCCAAACCCTTCCTTCGCCTCTGACAAGACGTGTATTAATCACAACTTGTGAATGTGAGGAATGCCAGGCCTCCACCGTGGTTCGGATTCCACGTTAAACTGTAGGTCCTCCATTTCATCTCACAATTATCCTACCATTACACATTAACGTAAGTGCATACAACCCAAATGGGTAGTAAGATGCGTTGATGATGATGATGATGATGATGATGATAATAATAATAATAGTTAAAATAGTGTCACTGATAATGTTGGCAATAAATTAATCAAACTAATATTACATTTACACTTCTTAACATACTACTTGGCTTCTTCTGTTATATAACTATAAAATAACTTTATCAACAAAATATATCGCAAACAACAGGAGCATTTTATATCATAAATTATTTTACTAAATGAAATAGGTTTGGTGTAAGATGTTTTTATTTTGTGTCCTTACAGAATGCTACTAAACCAAAATCTTCTCCTCGGGAAAGTGTGGAGGCGGAAGTTTCTACTTGCTCATTGTGCCATATTCCATACAATGAAGCGAGCGTTCCTTTTAGAGTCACGATGCTCAAATGCGCCATATGCCGGTTTGTTTGTTTTTAAATACTTTTTTAGCTATATTATTTCATATTTAACTTACATTTTTTATACACAGGAGCTACGGTATATCAAAACACAATTAACAAACTAACAACCCAGAACAACACAGTTAACTTTACAAACTCAATTCTAATGCTAAAGATTATTTTATTTATATTTGGGTAGTTGGTCAAACTTATTCAATACCTTGTAAATAATAATATGTGTTAAACTTGTTTGATCAATATGGCTACTTTGAAAAAAGACAAAATATAGGGGGGCAACATTTCAAAAAATATAATATTGTCACCATCTTAAGTAAAAAGAAATTACTATTAGGAAGATAAAAACTGAGATTCTATAATACAGTAAGAAAGGGAAAACCTCTTTTAGCTTTTTGTGGTATTTTTTTATTAAATATTATTAATTAATTGAATTAAATTTGATTCTTAAAAAACTACATACCTTAAAAATTGAATGGCCTATATTTGGAAGAAGGTACAGGAAAGATGGATGAACATGTATAAAAGAGAATGAACACAATATGGTTTTTACAATGAAAATAATCTATATCCAATGTCCATTTCCCCTGTTAGTCCTTTATCTTATTCATTCCTTCTACACGTTCCTATCTAAGTTTCCTTTTGTGTTTTTTGGTTTCCTCTTTTAGGAAGTTATATTGCACCCTTCACACTCCTTCTTGTTGAGTTTCTATAGAATGAAATCTAGGTTTGAGGATTGGAGAGTAATGATTAATATTCTTCAAGAGGCAGCCATTATCTCTTTGTCCAGTGGCAGCAATGTAAAGTGTGAACAGTGATATTCTTTTCATTGTAAAAACCAAATTGTGTTCGTTTTCTTTAATATGTTTTCTAGCCACTGATCCAGTTAAGTTCTTCCAAACATGTATAGCAAAATACTTCAAAATACTTCCTTGAAAAAATTTTACAATATTATAGAATTTCAATTTATTGCTCAGACCTCTAAATTGCAACCTAATAAGAGTTTTTGACTCTTTTACTGACCCTATTTGGGATCAAATTGCCCAAAGCTTCTAATTTTACCATCATATTATTGGTATTTTTTTATTGGAATGACTGGGAATATAGTAATATACATCTGAAAAATTAATATAAGCCTAAAGTGATAAAATATTTTAAAATTTTTTCCCGTTTCTTGTTCCATTCCAGCCATAGATTGATATTTCTCGTTAGAAAGTTTTTTGAAATCATGTAATTCCCACACAGCCCTAAAAAAAAAAAAAATTAAATTATATTTTGTATGTAAATTGAATTGTAAAATGTAATAGTAACAACTTGATTTATCAGCTAAGAACTGAATATTACATACAACTGCACAATAAAACATTACACCAATCTTGGTGACATAGTTAGCTAACACCCTAGTTTCTCATTGAGCTAGAGTGCCAAGGACAGGGAGATCGAGGTTCGCATCTCGCTCGGGTGAACTGGGGGTGGTTTTTCATAAATGATTTCCACACTCCCTCCACACAAATGCGGGTTCACTTCCTCTATTTTCAACCTTTCCAATTTTTAAGCCATTAGTATAATTAATACTTAAGCGTATAACCCAAATGGGTAGTAAGACACAGTGCTAAGTATAATAAAAAATACAATAAAACATTACATTTTTTAAAATAATTTTTGTCTTTAAAGCTATATAAATAACCACATTTAATATTTTTTCAAGCAAACCGCAATTAAAAAGATTATTCAAACTTGGAAGTATTTCATACATTCGATTTGAGCTCACTTTGAATTGTAAAAGGGGATTTTGCACACCCCTACAATCTGAGCTATCCTCAATTCTTCTCGTAACTGTTGTGACAGGCGTGGTAAAGTTCCCGATGTGCTGTTCACAACCATCGAGCTTCCAGAAGGTATACCAACGACCGGCACGGGCTGTCTTCTTCAGGCTTATGTGTGCCGGCCCAAACCTTATTGTAAAGGGGAAATGAACGCCAAAGAAATTTCAGATGGGTTGCCTTTCTTGGAGTATGAGCTTCACCGGTTGCTTATTAACAAACTCAAGGTTAAGGGGATGAACACAATCTTTGGACTCAGGGTAAGTCTGAGTCAGCTGTTTTCCTTTAGGCAACACTGATAAGCAAGATGAGTTTTTAATTTTGTATACATTTTTGGGTTACATAAAATAGCATTAAATTTTGTTGAATATTTGAAAAAAAATTTCGAGCAGTATCACAACAGTTGCAAAGAACTGGTAAAATAATTATAATAATGTTTTATCTGAGATTTTATGAAGAAAACTTTCTCTATCATTATATCACTCTTAAGTGTAAAACTAAATTATTTTTATTTTAATATAAATTCATATTGTTATTCACAAGTAAAAATATAATTTTTTCAAGACATTGCAATCATAAATGCTAACTCTGAAATAACTTATGAACCATTTTAGTCTCTATCACACATTTTATAGAGTTATGTTAACAACAGTTGGTGACATTGCAGGTCCAGGTGCAGATTGGGGAAAAAATGTTGGTAGGCCTTGCCACAGGGACAGCTGTGTTCCTCACTCCACTTCCCCCTCCACCTGTCCCCAAAGTGTCTGCGGCAATTCCTGGACAGACGAGAAGAAACTTGCGGAGATTCAGAAGCAGCTTCTTGACACAGTGAAGAAAAATAGAGAAACTTATCAGCTAAAGCCCATAAGTGTGAGTGACCAAATATCCTGAAAGGATATTCAACCACTACAAGCTATATATATATATTTTAATATACTTAAACCAAACAATAGAAATAGATAACAGAATCTATATTTAAAGTCATCAAATATATCTATCAGTATTTACAAAATATGGTTTAAATTAGGAGGGATAGCCAGCACACTTAATTTAAACCTTGATTCACCCTAGTGCTCTATTCCAAAATAACCTTAATGTTTACAAAATATGTAATTAAGGTGAAAAAAATATTTGAGCAATCAAGTATTCATTAACTAATGTTGAATTTTTTGGTACCCTCACCTCTTAGATCTATCTACCTTCTATCACCGTCGCTCTTTCTCATTCTGTCTCACTTGCAAACCATCATGTATGAGTCACCACAGACTGTCCTTTCAAAAATATTTCTATCCTTAACCAGTAAACAATTCCCACTCCCTTGTCTGTTCCCTTTTGCCAAGCCAAGCGATTGTATTAAGGATCATTATTTCTGCTACCCAGCTTAAAACTGTTGCATCATTACTACTTGACCTCTCACCCACACAGTTCAAAAGATCCGCAAAAATAACCGGGCTCATAATGCCGGCTTAACTGATTGTATCATAATCTGCTGATATTTGGATCGGCAATCGGCATCACTCCCAGCGCTAATGTTATGTCAGTTTGAAAAGTGATGTAAAGTGATTTCACTTGCTAAATTGACCACATCTTTGCGATCAAGATGAAAAACCAAGTGTTATAAAGCTCCTTTTCTACTGTCTGAAAAGATCAAAGTTACCGATACTGTAAACCGAATATACATTTTTTTTCCCCCACATGAATGAAGATAGCAGGAATGAGAGATAGGAACAAACAAAAGGGAAAAAAATACATTTTTTCTTGTTATGGGAAAAGAGGAACACAATTCATTGGTAACACTGTGGAGAGCTTACTGTGTTCCCCTATTTTACTATAAAAGTCATCTTGTCTTTGCATTAATACTTGCTATGATCTCTTCTTCCTGTACTTTTTCTCGTTTATATGCACCTCATAAAATGAAAGGTGGCTTTACCTCAAAGTTTGTTTATTATTAGTAGGGATGGGTTCTTCAAATTCTTGGATCCCTATTATCCTTCAGATCCTTAAAAATATTTTAGTTTCGAGGGGAGAAAAATTATGAAAATTAATTCTATAAATTTTAAATCTGAATATCATTTTTAGAGTTATTATGATAGGGAAAGAGTAGGGGTATGGAGATTACATGAGATAGTCGAGGAAACAAGTAATGAATTTAATGACGATGGAAAAAGGGACGATGTCAAAGGGTAGGATGCCAAAGAAAATTTTGGCAGTGATGTATGTAGGAAAAAGACAGCAAGGGAGGCCAAGAAAGAGCTGGGAGGAGCAGATAATGTTGTAACTTAGTTACAACCATACGTGAAGGAAATGGGTACACTCACCAAAACCTGCCCTTGTTGATGCGATACGACGGGACTCCAATTCCCAAGAAACACTCTGCAGCACTGACACCATTCAACTAAGCCAGAGTTCCTGCCTCGCCGCTCGTCATGCCAGCCGACGCCCCCCCTCTCTCTCTTGCTCCAAACAAGTGAATCTCGCCGAGCATGCGCGGTGCGCATTTTGGAAAGCCTCTCGAAGCGTGTTCGACATATGGCTGTTGTTCCTTGGGCTTCTGGGATGTTCTAGATCCCCCCCCCCCCTTTGTGCGCTCTTAGAGCACTTAACCATCGTATGTATATAATGGACAGAGTCTAGTGAATGAGGACGCATTTGCACTATGGACTTAGGAGGTAAGAGCCTTACTATTACGTAGGCTCGCTTTACTATTTCAAAATTCCCTTTTGGCTATAACTAATTTTTGTTTCAAAATTATACGTCTCGGACTAATATTACCTTTCATGTATATTCTTTGGCTCAGCGATTTATCGCGATTATTTATTTTGCCGATATGGCTATATCAACTTTGAGGGGACCGCTCTGGCTATCCTGGATCATATGTTGCCCGCTTCACGGGAAGTAGGTCGGATTGTTACATCTTGTAGATACTTATGCTAGTAAACCAAGGGGCCGCGAGCCAGTTGGGGCTAGCAGTTTTGTATAACGAGATTGTTATTAAAGTCAGATTATTTTATATTGTTATTTCCTGTAGATGTTTACGCTAGTTAACCAAGGGGCCGCGGGCCAGTTAGGGCTAGCAGTTTTCTATAACAAGATTGTTGTTAAAGTCAGATTATTCTATATTGTTATTTCTTGTAAATGTTTATGCTAGTTAACCAAGGGGCCGCGAGCCAGCTAGGGCTACCTATTTTGTGTATCAAGATTGTTATTTCTTATAGATGTCAATGCTAGTCAACTTAGGGGCCGCGAGCCAGTTAGGGCTACCAGTTTGTATAGCTGCATATTTTCAAAGGTTGTAATATGTTAGTATTGTCTTGCTATAAACATTTCGTGGCTATTATCCTCGCCCCGGGGACCATTTGGACCCATGAATCTTGTGTAGGGAAAACTTTATTATCGTGAGGGTATCTGGACATTACGTCCTGAGTATTTTTCATGATTGTTTACAAAGGGGCTGCACGCCTTTAAACTCAAATGTCTGTATGTGGCTTAACCACGGCACTATTATTTACTTGTGCCCCTCTCCCTCAATGAGGTATATTGTACTTTTGAATAATAAATATTTATAACTCTCTTGTACCTGCCACTGTGTGTTATTTCTACAATAGAAGTGGGGGCAGGTTACAATGTTCAAGAGAGAGGAGAAGAATGGAAGAAAATAAAGGAGGAAGAATAGTGGAAGCATCGAGGACGATGGCGGCATTTTACTAAACTGGCCCAGTCACAGTTGATGATGATGGTTATGATTGCTACTAATAGCTTAGCCCAACATAATAAGAGGAAAAACACAAAAATTTGTCCCCAGACCATTATTTTGCAATTTACATACTTCAATGACCGCACGGTCTAAAGTGCTACTCTCGCAATAGACTAAACTGCTGAAGACGGGAAGATCGGGGTTCGATCCTGGTTGGGTGTACTAAGGGGGGGTTTTCATATAAATATTTTTCCATGCAAATGTGGGTACACTTCCTCTAAATTCAACCTTCTTAATCCCTAATACATTTGTTTGTTTAGAACATAGGCTTTCAACCCAAACAAGTAGTAAGATGTGATGCTAAAAAAAATTACAACTTAATGTGAACAAAATCAATATTGAAGAAAAAACAAAAAACATACCAATGTGTTAAAGTTAAATACTTAGGGCCAATCTTACAATGTCTCGTCAAAGTCCTCATAACTTAACTGTTTGTAAAGTCTAACTGTTGGTTAAACTTGGCGCTGTGTATTACAATACTATTTTTATGTGCTCGTCAAATTAAGAACAGGTACCTTCCATTAGTTCTTAGCTTTAACTTTCTCAGAGCGCTAGATTTTTTTCAAAGCTTTTGATTGGCTTAATTTTACCATAGAAAATATAAGCCAGTCACTACAACATCTATGGAAGTGTTATGAAAACAAATCGATCAAAGTAAATCCAATTTATTAAGATTGTTTAAGGTTATCTGCTATCTTTTATCATATTTATTTGTCTGCTATAAAGTTTGTTGAAAGTAATAAACACGAAATTTAAAATTTAGTAAAAAAGAGGAAATTTACCTAATTGAATTATTAGAAAAATACAAACAAACGATTTAAAATAAACAATTCTAATTGGTGTCCATCCATTTCAATAATTTCCAAAACTTTATTTTTGTTCAAACTAAAACGTAAAATGATTCTTCCTCGTTAAAAATTTTAGGAAATTCTTTCGTTCCAATTGGTGTATCTCTTCAGTCTTTAAAGTCTTGGGTTCCTTAGAACTTGAAACTCATTTTCAAAGTCATCATAATCAAACAATAAATCACCCATTTCATAATACAAATAAATGTAACCTAACTTTAATAATAACAGTTGCCTTTAAAACAATATGGTGGAGTGTTTAACGTTGTTAATGTAGATGTTATGTTTGCTAACCGGAAGGTAGACCTCGCGTTAACTTTACGAGCACTTTTACGTAGGCATTAGTGCTAACCAAACATTGTAAAATTAAAAGGAGAGGATGTTATCACTTAATCTTATGTTAAGCCCTAACAAATAGAATAACGTGACATTGTAAGATTGGGCCTTAATATTCATCTTGATGTCTAAAATTTGTATTCAAATTTGAGATTTAATATTCATAGGTAAAATTCAGGTTTGGATTTGAATAGAAGTGGGTTTGACTTAACTATAACTAGTTCATAAACTCTTTTTGTGATTACTTTGTCCAGGAAGTGGATCTACAAACAAATGGACGATTTGCCCCCTCAGACACAGAAGAATCTGATGATGAACTTCCTGACTTAGACCTGGCAGCGGGGAATAAAGACACATGTGTTTTAGAGGTACGCACAACTTTATGTTTAATTAGTCTTCTAGCATTAGTTTATATTCATTAAACTTGGGTGGAGTAGTCAGCTATGGGGCATTTAAATCATGTCTGCAGTCTTTTAATCTGGAGATAAAATTTTTGAATTTTTAAATATATATTCTAACAAATTTATTACATTTCCTTTTGTCTATGCTAACTTATAAATGCCTTGCAGGGATTTGATGGAACGGTCTTTATATTTAAAAAAAAAAGGTCTTGATAAATCTGCACATCTAAACCAATTTTCACAAATTATTTTTAAAACTAGAAAGGAATGTTGATTTGTAACCTAAATTAATGTTTCTGTTACTATTAAAGTACGGTTTGATTTTTTTATTTAATTAAAAATCCATTTAAAACATATCTTAGTTAAAATATATGTTTCTTATTTAATTTAGAAAAATAAATTAAAATGATATTAATACAAATTTGGTTTTTATTAAAATAACTAAGTTTTAAAATTCAAGGTGTGTGAAGTCAAATTTCTCATTTCAAAGCGAAGCTGAATCAGATAATATGAACTATTTCTGAAGTTGAATTGAAGTTCATATATTTAAAAAATCAATATTTAATGTTGTAACAAAATATTATATATTACATATTAATATATCACAAGGCATTATATACAATTTACAAAATGTTATATTGCAAACATGATTAACATAACTCATCCTAAGTTGATAAATTAAGTAATTATGTCAAGATGTAGCTTAATTATTTTTTATTTTTGTCATATGGACATTGATTTGTTAAGTATATAACACCACAAAATAACAAAAATAGACCATAACTGTGTAATTTAACCTTAACTAGTTTTAGTGTCAAAGTTTCTTAGTTGTTGAATCTGAACTTTTAAGTTGAAGCTGACAAATATTTTAAGCAAATTTTTCTTGTTTTTATATTTTTTTATATTCTTGTCTCGAATTGAAAAAAGTGTTTTTTGCACATTCCTAATTATCGGCATATTTAGTTAGGAAGTATCAAATAAAATTATAGGAGTATATTAATAACATTATTACATTCTGTCATACAAATTATTAATTAAATGTGTTCAAAAAGAAAAAAAAAAAAATTCAATGATTTCAAACAACCAAAGATAAATTATAAAATACGACATTCAAGATATCTTTTTTTCAGCCGAAGAGCTGAACTTATTTCTATCTACTCTTAAATAATACATTTTCATTTCCTCTTTGAATTTTATAAATATAACTATATTTACTTATTACATTAGTATGGGTACCCGTCATTTGGCCTAAAGGCATTTGGCCTAAAGTGTAGGCTAAATGCCTTTAGGCCAAATGCCTTTAGGCCAAATGACTTTAGGCCAAATGCCTTTTAGGCCAAATGCCTTTAGGCCAAACGCCTTTAGGCCAAACGACTTTAGGCCAAATGACTTTTTGTAAAGTTAATTTTTAGACCATTTATTAAAATGTGTTTTGCTGTCTCCGGAAACATTCGTTATGATTTGTAGTGATGCTAATAGATGGCGAGGTGTGTAGTGTTTAGTTAACTAGTATATACTACCGTTTCAAAATACGTAAGTCTTTTCTCAATTTACTACTTCCCAAGTTATAGCAGCACGTCCATTAACATGTAGTACCACTTTTGTATATGTTGAACTTTTTACATTGCCAAGGTTTTATACTAGTTTTTGTACCGTTTTGTACCAGAAATAAAAAGTTTTGTACACGTACCGTTTTCTATTAATTAGCACATACATGTGGTCACACCATTTTAATAATTTTGTTTTATTTTGAATTTTGAATTTTTTTAAGTGCCAAAGTATATTTTATTAGTCTTTCTTAGTATATTTGTTTATTAATTTTGCTAAATGAATTAATCAATCATTCTTTTTTTATAATCATATTAACTTACTCGAGTTTGCCCACGGCTTCGCTCACATTTAAGTTGGGTAAATTATCTTATTTCTAGCAAATCATCTAAACCAGGTTTTCTCAAGTTCTATCTATGCTCTTGAGCCTTACATGAACATTAAAAGTAATTGTTAAGACTCTCTTTCTTAGAATAAAATAACTTTTTTACATTAAAATACAAAAATGAGACATTTATTATTTAATTTATATCTTTATTTCCTGATAAGAGCTTTGTAGAAGTTTATTAAGAATAGTAAAGATTTGTAAGATATTAATTAATTTATTTTATTGCTTCATAAGCCAAACAGAATATTAATTTTTTAGTCAATCATAATTTAGAAAGTCGAAGGAAGTGAAAAATTGGTTCACACCTCATTTGAAATCCCTCACGCCTCGCAGTTTGAGAAACCCTGATCTAAACTACCAAAAAATACAATTTTAGACACGTGTGAGGCGAGAACTTTGTATGTTGATGAAGCCACAAATTAACTACTACCTAAAAGAAGTAAAATCAATTTTATATATATATATATATACATATACACACACACACAGGCTTTGCATCAATATTTGCTCGCTTACGCGGAGACATTGTTGAAATGAACACCAAAAGAAATAGTTAAAATTTACTAATTAAACTTGAATTAATTTAAAAGAACCACTCTAGTAAGCACCTCAGCTTATCAAATAAATTGTTTTGTTAGTAATTGTTTCTATTGGTTTTTGAAAATTTTCCCCTCTCCTCCCCAATCATAATTTCTATAATATTCACACATAGGCCCTCTATGTGGATCATACCGGCCTGTAAAAATCATTGATCTCTATAATATAATTGGATAGACATACACATGCACATTCCAAGGACAAAAGCGTGACGCTCAAGTGTATCGTCTGCTACACAGAGGGGGGGGGGGGGGGCAGATTTAACGGTTTCTTTAAATGTTCTTATGGGAAAACATGTCTCTGATGAATAAAAGTGTTATTGTTTGAAAATAGTGAAGTATTATACCACACTTTCCTGAAGAAACATTTACATTGAAGGATATACAATCCAGTTTTACATGTAATACTGTACAGATATGAATAAAACCTTAGATATTCCCATTTCTATGTATTTATCATCAATGTTGTTTACAGTCTGGCACGATTACACTTATATTTAAAGTTGATTATTAGCTTGTATATTGGTTTCAGAAACCATATTATATTGAAAGTTCTATAAATATAATGAACAAGGTATCTTAAAACTTGATTACATTTGTTTGAATGACAAAATTTGAATAGTTGCCATGCATTCAAACTATCACTTAGGTTATAGGCTTGTGGAAAGTATTATTATAATAATACCTGTTTTTTTAAGTTGGCTCATATCTTTCAGAAACCATATTATGTTGAAATTTCGATAACTATAATGAAACAAGTTAGCTAAATACTGTATTACATTTGTTTGAATGACACACTTTGTGTAGAAGTTGTAATGTAATTGATTTGACCATAAGGAGTATTTGAAAGCATTGACCATATTATCGTTCTAATTATTTATATATTCAAACATTTTTTTATCATTCTAATTTTACATATAATTAAACATATTTCACTTCATTTAAATTTCGTAATCTATTACTTGGCGCTTAAATCACGTCTTCCTCTAAATTATTTAATAGTTTTACTCAGAGGTCAGAGATGGCAGCACTTAATGGACAACCTCAGTTAATGCCTTTTTTCGAAATCCAACCAAGTTAAGACCTTTTAAAGTAATTTCTTGTTTTGGAAGAATGTTCTCCACGCAGGAAGTATTTTTTTTGAGTTTGTAGGTGTGCAATTCACCGTTAGAAAATGTCCCTTCTAGAAGCTTCTATTGAGCTGGGATATATACAGTGGTTTTGAAATTTCCCTTCACTGTGAAATCGGTCGTGATTACAGACGGACGTGTGTTCGGTCTTAAATGGACATACTTTAAGCGCTCGGTGATAATTAGCTGCTAGGCCCTCGGCATGATCGCATTTCAATTTAAATAAAAACATAAACATGTTTTTTCTTTTAACGGAATAAAGTAATATTAAATTTTATGCAAAGTGTTATCATTTCTTTTGGTTTAGTGATAAGACAAAGGAGGCATCATAAGTAAAGCGCACTGTTGCGCAATAGAAATGACGACTTACTGAGGGGCATAATATAAACTATAATAAATTACTTCCAACCGAGGAGCTATAAAAGGATAATATAACAAATGGCGTTCCAACGGGGTGCATTTAACATGCTACAAAAGGATATTATAACAAGTGGCGACACAATATTAAACTTGATACGTAACTAATAACACCTTCCACTAAAGAACAATAACATAACGAAAGCAAATGTTATAAAGTCTTATGTTCAAGTGATAATTTAGGTTATAGGCTTGTAGGAAGTACAGTATCTACTAAACCCTGATTTTAGTAATAATCCCAATCTGTAAGGCTTTATTTCGTACCAAAATAATATCATATATATAATATTTTGGTAGGATGAACGGCAATTTAGAACAGAAGTAGAAATTTCCTTCTGTAAGGTCTTTTATTCTAACTAAACACAACTATAGGGTAGGATTCTGGTACGAGATAAAGCCTTAAAAGTAAGCTTCCTTCAAAAATCATCTTACATATTAGGCTACATCAACTTATTTAAAGAAAAAAACTAACCAGTTTTGAACTTTTATATGCTCTTCAAAGCTTTAACTAACATATTTATTTAATTTAACCACTCACACATTGACGTTTCTCATATATTCAATCAGATTAATGAACTATGTCAAAATGACACATTGCCTTGTATGGGTAAAAGAAAGAAAGAGATACCCGAAAGTTTCTTTCTCTCTTACACAATGGTATGCAGACGACAGCTCGAAAATTTCAGCCACAGATGTCCATCCAGTTATACTATAGAGATCAATGGTAAAAATATCATTTACTAACTTGTCCTGCTTATACCCGGACCAAAATCTTTTACGAAAGTTTATCTTTATTGCTTCATAGGATGTATAGTCAGCCTCGTGACTATTCATCCACACTCCAGCTTCACCTACTAACTTTGAATTAAAAATGCTATTTTTTGTGCTTCGGTGAGTTTACTATTTTCAAAAAGTCTATCCATCTTTTTCAAAAATTGTACAGCATGCACCCTATCATTATTTCCACTGAAGGTGGGTACATAGTCCATTAATTGATTATGGATGCTTGTAGTAGGTAATACCAAGGCACCAGCAGTAATTAGCGTCCCTTTTTCCACTACTTCGTCATATTTTGACTTAGCTTGTTCTAATTGTTGTCGCATTTGTTCGACTGTTTGTAACGTCTTGTCCACAGTTTCAGTCAAGTTGTCCTTAAATTTGTCCAATTGCTGGTCAACTATATCCTGTAAGTAAACATCTGGTACTGTGTGTCCATCAAAGAAATCATTTTGGAATTTAAGGTTATCACTACGTTTTTTTTTACAGTCGCAAATCGTTCTGTTAAATGGTGTACCTGTTCTAAAATTTCATTTTTATTTCTATCGCAACTTTCCTGAGTAGTTTTTACTTTGGAATTTAAAGCGTCCTGTCTAAGATTAAAGTTTTCCTTTGCATTTTTAAGTTTTTTTATCTGCTCATTCGTCTGTTTTTCTGACTTACTACAGTCTTCCCTAAGCGTCTGTAGTTCGTCCCTTACCTGCGTTTGGTCACTTTCAGTCTGTTGTATTTTCTGTAATTTTTTGTCAAAGTCGTTTTGTACTTCTTGAAATTTACCCTGAAATTCTTATTCTAACCTGTTGAATCGTTCATTTACACCCTTAAATTTTTCATCAAACTTTGTATTTAATTTCTGAATATTTTCTTTGATTTCTTTTAACTCCTGGCTATTTTTTTGTAGCTCCTGTCTAGTTTTTTGTAGCTCCTGGCTAGTTTTATCGAACCTTTCATTTATTTTCTGATTTAACTTTTAACTCTTTTCACTACTCTCTTTAATTTGCAGACTTAACTTTTCACTCTTTTCACTACCCTCTTTCATTTGCTGCACTAACTGCATTAATATTGCATTTAGGTCATTTGCTGATGTTTGTTGAGCTACACCTCCTACCTTTGAAACATTTTCCACCCCCCTTAAGTCTTCTTCTTTATGAACTATTGGTTCAACTACTTTCTCATGTTGTTCACTTTGTTCCTGATCAGATAGTTCTAAACAAGAATGTTCTTCTATCATTGGTTGGGAATATTGCGTTAGGGGAGGATTATCCTCACTGCTACTACTGTCTGTCTCTTCCATATTTAATGAAGTTTTGCTGTTGATGACTTACGTGAGATTTTCCTTGCGTACCTCACCTGAAGTCTAGAAGCTTTGGACCTTATTCTGAATCTACCTGGTTTTGAACTCTTCCCTCTAAAGTCACCTGGTTTGGAGCTGCTTCTTCTTCTTCTTCTTAAGTCACTTGTTTTTGTTTGTTTTTTTGTAATAAAGCACTTAAGTTGTTTGCGGCACTTTCACTGTTCTTTGAGCACTCACTTTCTCGGGTTGTGAACTGGATTTAATTTTATTATTTCAGTTTATCAGGCCCTCCATGTTGGGAAGCCATTATTGTAACGTATAAAAGTTAGCCTGATATATTAATGTTCGTTCGCCACCATTAGGGTGATATTTGATATAATGATTGAATTGGGTCCAAGTTTGCTATCCTGTATTATGGTAATCAAAAGGGGATAATGTCTTACTTTATAAATTAAAAGTTCTGGTCTTTTATAGTTTTTTTTATTTTAAGTAGATAAACAGTTTTTGCTAGATATTTCACAAGTTGTAAATATTAATTTAAAAACCCGACTATTGTATTATGTGTATGTTAATTCCCGGCACGTGAAATTTATCATAAACCCAACCCACACGGCTCCTCGTCAGGATTGCAAGTGAAGAGATGCGTACTTTGAAGTAGGTATATCTAGTGACATCTCCTTCTCGAAACTTCCCAAAAGAAAGAAAGGTGTGGTCATCCAGGTGCGTCTCTGTCTACAAAACTGAGTTCGCCTTTCAAACAGAGACGTAGAAAGATATCGCCATACCTTGCAACTTAACACAAATAAATCTTACTAATCGCTCGTATTTATAATATCGTAATTTTGAATATAGATGTGAATAATAAATTATTTAGATGTATAATTCCATATCATTACAACATATATATACAAACACGTGTATATACGGGCGCATTACAATTGGGCCACGTAAACAAGTTATGATCTCCGTTTGACGTCTACATATTTACTGGCAAAATTTATTTAATGCGTCACTATTATATATATTAATTATTAATATTGGCTTCCACTTTCATTTTGCCTTTCGAAATAAGTTGTCAAAAGTCCCCGAGAATGGTGTTTTCTTATTGTTTTTCGTTAACTTTATGACCGTGAGATATATTAACAAGGAAATAATATCGGAAATCTATACATAAAAAAGGTGATATAGTGTTTTGTGAACTGATCTAGTTGTATGTATGTAGGGTAGTGTCAATGTTTTTAGAAATATTGTAACTACCTTGCATCAGTTGTGCTATCTATATTCAGATGAAACAACTAACAGTACTTTTTACTTTCCGAAGATAGCCGAAGGTTTTAAATTTACATTTTAGGCCAAATGCCTTTAGGCCAAACGCCTTTAGGCCAAACGCCTTTAGGCCAAACGCCTTTTAGGCCAAATGACTTTTGGTTTCATTTTTAGGCCAAATGCCTTTAGGCCAAATGATTTTAGGCCAACTGCCGCGTCCCCATTAGTATTAGTAGATAATAAAATAGACAGGCTGTCAGATAGATTTATACTGGTATGTAATGGTGTGCGAAGCTTCGAAAAGTCGAAGTCGAAGGTCAAATCTCCTTCGGCTTCAACTTCGACATCTACAATGACCTCTGCATATTCGAAAAATTTTGAAGGAAGGATAAAACTTCGATAAATTATCAAATGATTTAATTTTATCATACTAAATATTACATATTTCAATATTTGATCATTTTAAAACTGACTAGTAATTTAACTACCATAACTTAAGCATATATCATAAGTGGGTAAGTAAATGTTAATATAATATGTTCACCATAGCCAACATAATTTTGCAAAAAATAAAAATACATATAAAGAAATAACACCAAGGTCACCGGTATGAAGCAGAGAAATTGCTTTAGTTGTGCCATCATCCCAGATCACGTCTAATGTTTAGTCCATAATATTCTATCTCTTTGGAATTATATGTTACAAATTTACAAATGCATTTTGTCACAGAAGTTTTTCATAGCTTCTTTGTGTTCTTTATTATTCAAAATGGCTAATATAGAAAGTGGGAAATGAAAACAGAATTTAATTTATAATTATTATCATAGAAATGCAGATAAAAAGACATACATGTATAAAGTTTACAAGATAATTTTATCAGCTCCATGATGTAAGTAACTATTAAAACTTTAGTGATAATTTACTAAGCCTATCAGTAAGCCTATGTGCATTAATTATTATTAATATAGGCCTTAGACTTTGACTTCAACTTTTTTTTCGCAAGTTTCAAGCTTTGCTTTTCATTTAAAAATCGGTATTCGCACATCCCTACCGGTGTGTGAAGAAATTTATGGTCATTGCTGTAGAAATATTTCTGATAGTGCAATCTAGAGATTAAATAAAGAAACTACACTACGCAAAATGAATGCTTACTGCAAAAGTTATTTACATTAAAAATTGCATAATAAACCCAAATTTTGTTTTAAAAATATAAGAATTGCTTCAAAAACTTTGTACTTTGCATATAAATATAATTATTGTTTGATTTTGTGAATGTTGGGTTTTCTTGCATGTGTCCTTAAAACAGAGGGCTCTTAATTATGAGTCTTTGTTCCCCTGCAGATTGATGACGCAGAGGATGTAGATGTTGTGTCCCTATTGATGGACCCAGCACCACCCGAGGGGTTTCATGTCGTCAACGTGGAGACGGTCCCTGGGTTGAATGAAATGGAGATTGTAAGGAACCTGCAGATGTTTACACAGATGTGGCGTGCCAAGATCCCTGTTGGTCAACAGGCTAGCAACCTCAGCGAGCACTTTCATAGGCTTCTGCAAGTACGTCATACTCGTCGTCTATCAACCAGGAGGTTTCATATAAATATTTAGTTAGCATTTCTCATTGGCCCAATCATAATACAATACATAAAACCCGCTTCGGTGGCCGCATGGTCTAAGGTGTTACTCTCTCACTAGACTAGACTGCCGATGACTGGGAGATCGAGACTTGAATTAACACAAGATTAACTAAAACTGAAATAAAAGAGTTAAAAAGCAAAAAAATGCGTAGTTGAAAAGATATTGCTTACAAAAGCAAATTAAAGATTAGCAGTACATAAAGTTTTGCGAAAGAAAAATTTGCAGACCAGCGTAGGCGTACAAAAAGAGGAATAAATTAACCAAACGATTTTAAAAAGCAAAACATCTTTAATAATCTAATTTTTTGATGCACAAAAATTAGAGTTGGGACTATTGAATCTCTCTAATCCTTGTGCATATTCGAGACTCAAATACTGTTAAAAAAATGGTTTTTATATTAAAAAAAAGTTTTAGAGCTATAATACTGCTTATTGGTGGAACTTAACATCCAGGCCCCAGACCAGTAATTTAACACTTAACTGAATTTATGAATAGGTTAGAAATAATGTTAACATTTACTATTTATAATTTCTTTAATTCCATTATATTTATATTTCATCTTATATACATAATTTTTTCTGAGATTTGAATTTCTATTGGAGATTCAGGATTCGGAGATAAGGTGGAGTTTTGGATTCAAGATTTTGATTTGGAAACTATTGTATTTGGAAACTATTGGATTTGACCCAACTCTGGTAGTATAGTAATGTTTTGGAATCTGGTTGCTAAGTTTGTACTTAAATTATGTTTGGATAAACAACCCATAATCGGTATGAGAAAAATTAGTTCAGTTTGGATTCTAAAAAAATTTTATCCAACACTTCTCTAAAAATATCACCTTTAGAAAACATTGATAGAAACAAATAAATAAAGTTTTGCTAATTTTTATTAAAGATGGTTGAATAATAATCGTAGAAAAATTTAGTTAGAGAGAAAGTTAGAAAGCTAGAGAGGTGTTTAACGAATATTTCTTCTTTTTAATTTGGTCCCAAGTCTCTCTTTGTATTATTAAATAAACAGCCCCCAAATCCACTTCCATCAGGATAAGAACTTTGTTTGATTTGACTTTTGTAATAATTTTATTACTTCCTTGCACTGCATGTAGAGTGCATTGAATACATGTCTTTAGCTTCGTCCACTGCATGACACCTTTTCATTTCCTCCTTTCCTCTAACTCTATGAGGCTGCTCTTTTACTTCACTTTCCTCCTTAAAACACGCTGCCTGATGTGTCCCTTATTTTTGCAAAGATAACACATTGAGTCGTAATTCTACATGTGTTGTCATAATGTGCTTTATCACATTGAAAACACAAATTGAATTATTTTTGTTCATTTTGATTGTATTTCTTCCTGTCAATTGTCGATATTGTGTTTTCCATCAAAGTTCTTGATCTTTGATTTTTTTTCTGACTGGTTCTGCTGCTAAAGCTAGCTCAAACGCTCTCTCAAAAGCTTGGTTAAGCTTTGCAGATAATTTATTTTGCAAACCTTTATCAGCTGGACTGTATACCACTTGATCGCGAAGCATGTTATTTAATTTGGTAAAATAACTAACATTTTCAAATGCTTGAACATCAAACATCCTTTCGGATTGAAGGATTTTAAGGAGCTGTCCCAAATTTGTGTTTTTTGTTTCAGGCTGTTTATTTCAAGTTGCGGCGTATGGTTCCTTGCGCTCTCTGTGATCTTCAGTTCAGTGTGGAACTCCCGGAACCTGATGAGATGCAACTTTCTGTCTTAGGTAAAATATGTAGTTTTTTTAATTTATATAGCGTCCGTGCTTTTGCTACTAACTCATGTAGCCTTTGTTTCCCAGCTCTTGCATAGACATCTTAATTCCTAATCCTATTTCTTCATGGGTGAAATGATATAAACACATAATAAGGACGGAAAAAAATCCCATGACTAATAATTGAGTTGGAGTTGGAAGAGAAAAGATCACAAGGGAGACCAAGAAAGAAATGGGAGGAGCAGGTAGCAGCAAGTGCATGAGTGAGAGGAGAAGAATGGGGAAAGAATAGAGGAAGACGGAGGTATTTTACTAAACTGACCAACTGGAAATGGTTTATGATGAAGATGATGATTTTAGGATCGCCTCCCTAAATCCTCGAATCTTTCAAATCCCTCAAATGTATAAGGATATTCACCCGCTCGGTGGCATAGTTGGCTAACGCGCTAGTCGTGTTGAGCTCGACCGCGAGGACGGGGAGATCGAGGTTCGAATCTCGGTCGGGTGAACTGGGGTGGTTTTTCCCTAAATGGTTTTCCACTCTCCATCCACGCAAATGGGGGTTCACTTCCCTAAATTCAACCCCTCCCAATTCCTAATCCTTTAGCTTAATTAGTACTTAAGCGAAACCCAACGGGTATAAGACGCGGTCCCTAATTTTATTATTATTATTATTATTATAAGGATTTCAAGATTTGGGGATTAAAAAAATTTCAGATTCAAAACTAAAAATACTCTAAAAAAAAGTGTTCAATTTTTTAAAATTTAAAATTTGATTTAGCACTCTAAACAGAATATTTGAACAGAACCAGTTTTAATTTTTGGGATAAACCCTAACAACCAGGCCCCCAGACTCTTAACTCAATGTGTGAATACTATAATGAATGGACTCTAAGGAAGAAGTAGGATTTAGTTACAATTTATTTTCTACTCTTTATTATATTTACATCTCCTCTTATGTTTATAATTTTTTCAAAAAAGGAAATTTTTTGGATTTGAATTTGTAAAATATTGGATTTGTCCCAACTCTAGATGATATAGCCCAAATTGGCGGCCCAAATTAGACTGAATTGCAAAGAATGAAAGGTCAGGTTTCAAATTCAAGTCAAGTTTTTTGAGAAGGATTTTTC
>JAVRXN010000004.1:40658968-40882410 GCA_033556935.1 Timema podura | reverse complement strand
TCATCATCAAATCATATCATCGGGACATGAAAAGAGCCTCCAAGGAAAGGATGTACGATTAGTACATTCGGGTGTTCCCTGGCCAAAGGTGTATTAGTACTGGATCATCTTTCCACAAAGGAGATTACGATTGATGTAGCCCAGACGCGCAGTATTATTATTATTATTATTTAACCATTCTTTAGTTATTTGCTATTAATGCTATTTTTTATTTTTATCATTATATTTATTACTACTTTTTTCGTAACTATTCATCAGTATATAACATTATTTAGCCATTTTTGTTTATCATATTTTCTCGTGTAAATATATGTATCTGTAAGCTACTTGGGTACTTTTCAGTGCTGGCCTGTTATAGGTCTTACGACTGTTGGCCAGCACTATAATAAGGGAAATTGAAATTGAAATTATTATTATTAGAGTGATAAAGTAAATTGCTATCAATGTCGACCACAAAATAGAGTTAGTATTTTCTAACAATTCCTTTATACCAGAATCTCACTCATAGGTTACATTCCTTGTTGGAATTAATGGTTTTCCTAAAAGCAGCATTCTACACCAATTAATCAAATGTAAGCAAACAATTTACTTCTGCTAATTATTGTCTGAAGGACGATAACTTTAGCTAATGTTTTAATGAGTGTTTATCTGTGAAATAAAGTTTTTAACTAGATCGTTTGAAAAGTAATTAGTGAGTTTAATTTGGAGCGAGTGTTTAGTGTGAAATAAATCCAATGTAATTATTTTATTTCAATACTAGCAGAAGTAGGACTCGGCGTTGTCCGGGGTAAACATGCAATGACTTGCATGGTTACCCTGGGCAACGCTTTTATTTACTTAAAAACAGACAGGAAATAAAACCTCCTCATTTCACTTACGTCAAACCAGTTTTAAATAAAAAAAAATCTTATCAAAAATTTAAAATTCTTGCTTCTAGGTGCATATGTTTGTGCAAAGACCCTTCCAATTTTAAAATATCATCCCTGACCAACAGACAAACAAGCTGTCAATTTTATTAATACAGAAATAGGCCTACCTAATATTTACTGAGATACCATCTCCTTGTTGTATTTGAGATCATTTAATAAAATTTCAATAGTTTTCGATAAAAATACAACGAATTTGGTAAAAGTACCCAACTTTTTCCTCCTTCTGAAAGTGGCTAGTACCCTTAAGATATTCAAATAACATTTTTACTTCTTATGTCTTCATTACGAAAAAAATCTTTCACGCTTTTAAAACTTAATCACATACTCCCTTAAATCGAACAACCTATACCGTTTATTTTCCCTTATCTTAATCTCATAATGTTACATGAACTACTGAAGTTTCAAATGGGAATTACAAAATAAGTTGACTACTAATAGTTTATCTACTTACATTTGTCAACAAGGATTTGCAAAATAGTTGTGGTTTATGTTTTATATTGGACATTTATCAATTTGACATATTTCTCTGGGTTTTTCCCACTATGTATTACCCCCGCCCCTCCACCCGTTCGGTTTAAATGAAGTGCATTGATCAATTACGCTAATGTGTAATGGATGACTGAGGTAGAATTAAGATATAATTTACCCGTATTTGTAGAGAGGAAGAGTGGGAAACCATTTTGATAAAAACAAGTTGTTGAAGTTTTTTAAAAAATTCTGGTAGAAAATATAGAATATTCAAAATACAGATCCAAATGACTCATACATAACCCGTGTTTTACAATACGCTCAGGCTAGAAGCATATTTATAACACTAAGGTAAGTATGAGAACGGTAACGTTTAGAAGAAATGTATCCTCACTTGCGTGGTGAGAGAGTTGGAAACTTTTTAGGATATACCAACACTGAACATTCGGTTGAGAGTCGAACTCTTACCTCCTCGTCACCAGAAAACCAGATTAAATGTGTAAAATATTTAAACCACATGTTCACTGACATGGATTACTATCTGTATAGAATTCAAAGGGAAACATAATTAGGCTTACTAATAGTTTTTTATTTGGGTATTTAAAGTGCACTTAATGAATTGACTGATTATATCATCATACGACTTATAAACAAACGTAAATATACAGACACAACACCCACCCAACTGGCAGTCGGTTTATGACTGTTAAAGGGGAAACCCCCAAGTTCACTAACAATTCAGGCCCGGTGCTACCACTAGGCCATCTAGGCAGTCGCCCTATATCACCACAAGATGAACTTTTATTCATACTACAACAAAAACTCCTGGATAGTGTTCCTAATGTTTCTGTTGCTATAAGTATCGATATTACACTTCCAGTATCATTGGCGAGTGGTGAGTGGAGTTTCTCAAAGCTCTAACATACAAAAACTTACATACGTTCAACAATGTTACAAAAGAGACTAGTTCGCTTAGCACCTATATCAATGGAACATTCCCAAGCATCAGCACTTGACCTGAAGGAAATGCTGATAAAATTGGCAAAGGAAAAGGCATGAAACGTGAAATTTTGATGTTTGAATCTGAAATTTTTAAGCAACTTAAATTTAATATCACAATTCACAAGACAATTTGAACGATTTGTGTGCTAAAATATTTTAATTCGTGTTTGAGGAAAAGAATCAAAGGTTTTTGTATTTAGTACTTATTCTTGCAATTTATAGTAAATGTGCTTTTAATTATTTTACAAAACAAATGTTTTGGAAAATTGAAATTAGCCATTTTTTAGGGGGAGAGGAAGAGATAGGGGCACATTTTGTTAGCCTTGCCTAGGGCGCAATCCCGGCGCCGGCCCTGCTAACAATTAAATATTTCGGACATTCCGGGAATCAAACCAGGGCCACTTAGTTTACTAGGCATACATTATACTGACTGAGCAGGGTTAATAAAATTAAATAGTTGATATTCAATATGGTTAAAAGATAGTATTTGTATTATTAAAAATTCCTACCATTATATGAGTATGCATTTCTTTTTGGTATATCAATATTCATTTTTCTCACATAATAAATAACTTTTTTTAAATAAAAAGGTTCTCAAGGTTAAGACACGTAATCCTTATTGATTGTATTATAGTTTTATAATAAGTTTTTTAATATTCAACTAAAATAATTGACTAATCATTTATGTTTATATATAATACACACGTAATAACATTTTAATGGAACTGTCTTAAATCCTATAACAAAAGCGAGCTCACTTATTTACTCTATGGCATAGGAAGTGGAACGTTTATTGTTGCACTTAGGCGGACAACAGAACGCCACCTATTAATATCTTGAGCCAGTTATACCTAGTTCATCTCAAAACACATTATCCCTATCTTAGGCTAGTTTATCCAGTTCATCTCATTACACCCTGTCCCTACCTTGGTCTAATTTATCCAGTTCATCTCATTACACCCTGTCCCTATCTTGGTCTAATTTATCTAGTTCATCTCATTACACCCTGTCCCTATCTTGGTCTAATTTATCCAATTCATCTTATTACACCCTGTCTCTATCTTGGTCTAATTTATCCAGTTCATCTCATTACACCCTATCCTTATCTTGGTCTAATTTATCCAGTTCATCTCATTACACCATTTCTCTATCTTGGTCTAATTTATCCAGTCCATCTCATTACACCCTGTCCCTATCTTGGTCTAATTTATCCAGTTCATCTCATTACACCCTGTCTTTATCTTGGTCTAATTTATCCAGTCCCTCTCATTACACCCTATCACTATCTTGAGCTAGTTATATCCAGTTCATCTCGTTACACACCCTATCCCTATTAGGCCTAGTTTATCCAGTCCACCTCATTACGCCCTATCACTATCTTGAGCTAGTTTATCCAGTCCCTCTCATTACACCCTGTCCCTATATTGGTCTAATTTATCCAGTTCATCTCATTACACCCTGTCTCTATCTTGGTCTAATTTATCCAGTCCCTTTCATTACACCCTATCCCTATCTTGAGCTAGTTAAATCCAGTCCACCTCATTACGCCCTATCCCTATCTTGAGCTAGTTATACCCAGTCCCTCTCATTACACCCTGTCCCTATCTTGGGCTAGTTTATCCAGTCCCTCTCATTACACCCTGTCCCTATCTTGGGCTAGTTTATCCAGTTCATCTCATTACATCCTGTCTCTATCTTGGTCTAATTTATCCAGTCCCTCTCATTACACCCTATCCCTATCTTGAGCTAGTTATATCCAGTCCCTCTCATTACACCCTATCCCTATCTTGAGCTAGTTATATCCAGTCCCTCTCATTACACCCTATCCCTATCTTGATCTAGTTATATCCAGTCCCTCTCATTACACCCTATCCCTATCTTGAGCTAGTTATATCCAGTTCATCTCATTACACCCTGCCCCTATCTTGGTCTAATTTATCCAGTTCATCTCATTACACCCTGTCCCTATCTTGGGCTAGTTTATCCAGTCCCTCTCATTACACCCTATCCCTATCTTGATCTAGTTATATCCAGTCCCTCTCATTACACCCTATCCCTATCTTGAGCTAGTTATATCCAGTTCATCTCATTACACCCTGTCTTTATCTTAGTCTAATTTATCCAGTCCCTCTCATTAAACCCTATCACTATCTTGAGCTAGTTATATCCAGTTCATCTCGTTACACCCTATCCCTATTAGGTCTAGTTTATCCAATCCATCTCATTACACCCTATCCCTAGCTTGAGCTAGTTATATCCAGTCCATCTCATTACACCTTACCACTATCTAGAGCTAGTTCTATCCAGAATACCTCATTACACCCTATCACTTTCAGGACCATTCACCCATCTAAGCCTAGGTCTTCCTAATCTAACTGAACTGGACTTGGCATAATTCGGGTCTGCCCCTTCTTTTAATTGAATTGGGCTTGGCACAATTCGCGCTCGGGATAAGTGAACCCTTTTCGAACTCTTAGTGATGCTCTATTATTTGGCACACTTCGGGTCTGCTCCTTTATTTAGATATTAACATTTATATTAGAAGTTATCAATCTAGGGCCAATTTAGTGAATTATGATAATTGTAATCTGATGGCAGACATGAACGATGCTTTGAGTAGATGGAACGACACCTCCAGGCCTATTTTGAATTTTCATGAAGGATCCGAATTGGGAAAGGGTATTGAGATTAATACTGTTGAACCACTAGCCCCGAGACAAGTATTAGTGAAGACAAAGATGCTATTAGGAAGTTAAAGAACCATACATATCCAGGTATAGGTTCAATTTCAGCAGAGTTAATAAAAAGAGGCTGTGAAAAGTTAGTAATAGAAATTCATAAAAATCAAAAATTGTTATGTTCCATATGAAACCATGAGGTATCACCACAAGACTGGAATGAAGGTATTATAACACCCATTTAAAAAAAAGTGGAGATAGAACAGAGTTTAATAATTATAGAAGTAAATATCTCACTACTTCCAAAATGCTAAAAAAAATATGTAATAGAATTGTAATGAGATTGACTCCATTTGTAGAGGGAATAAATAATTGAGGATCTTCAGTGTGTATTTCGACGAAATATTATTATTATTATTATTATTATTTAGCACCGCGTCTTACTACCCGTTCGGATTATACGCTTAAGTACTAATTACGCTAATGAATTAGGGATTGGGAAGGTTGAATTTAGAGGAAGTGAACCCGCATTTGCTTGAAGGGAGAGTGGTAAACCATTTAGGACAAACCCCCCCCAGTTCACCCAACCGAGATTCGAGCCTCGATCTCCCCGTCCTCGGCGGTCGAGCTCAACACGACTAGCGCGTTAGCCAACTACGCCACCGAGGTGGGTTCGACGAACTAGATCAACAATGGATCAACAATGGATTTTTATTATTCGGCAAATATTAGAAAAAAGTGGGACGGCTCACCAATAACACATAGATTTTAAAAAAGTCCTATGATTCAGTTAAAAATAAACAAATTATACGAAATTTTAGTTAAGTTTGGGATACCCAAAAAACTTGTCAAGCTGTCTTTATTGAGGTATATTTGACCGATACGCGTGGCAGGGAACGGGTTGGATGTCACCAGACACTTTCGAAATACATAATGGGTTGAAACACGGAGGTGCATTTTCCCCATTAGTTTTTAAACTAGCCTTAGAGTATACAATTAGTTTAATGCAAGCGAGTAGGGAAGGTTTGACATTATCAGGTACAATGCAGCTATTAAGATAAGCAGATAATTTAGTTTTGTTGGGCAATAGTAAGGAAGGTGTGGCAAGAAGTTCAGAAATATTATTAGAGGCTAGTAAGGAAATAGTTTTAGAATTGAAAGTTGAAGATACTAAGTATATGATCACACAAAGGACAAAGATTCAGGACGATAGTTTAGAGATTAATGCGAACAATATATCATTTGATATGATTAATTAGTTTAAATATTTAGGAACAATTTTAACTAGCAATAAAGATATTAGATTGAAAAATAGGAAAATAATACAGTTAGGAAATTCATGTTATTACTCGGTCAGTATGTTGTTGATATCTCGCCTGCTGTCAAGGAATGTAAAACTCAGAATAAACAAAACAATGATTTATCATTTTTTTACCTGGGTGTGAAACGTGGTCGCCTACCTTACATGACGAAAAAAAAACAAATCTAGGGTGTTCGAAAAAAAACAGCTCAGGAAAAAATTTGATACAAAAAAGGATGAAGTTACCGGTGATGAAGGAAGTTACACAATGATAAGTTACATACCCTGTACTCATCACAAGACATTGTTAGGATAATAAAGTCTCATAGATTACGATGGGCAGGACATGCAGTGCGAATGAAAGAATCTAGAACCTTGTTCAGGGTATTGACTGGCAAACCCACTGGTAAGAGACCATTAGGAATTCCTAGATGTAGATGGAAGGGTACCATTAGAATGGACCTGAAAGAGAAAGTGTGTAGTGAGGGAGGGGGACTGGGTAGAACTTTTGAGTTCCTAATTCGATAGTGTAAGGAAGTAATTTATGCTTGTGTGTGTTATCAATTAAATTATATTCCAAAGCTAAGAAGGAAGCTCTTACTAATTAATTTTTCAATCACATATAAAAAACCTTTTACATTACATGACTTATAGTATATGTAATACTGCTATTTTATCTTTACACCAAAATATCGTCGGGTGATAATAAAAGGGTTATATCTGCATTTGATAATATTTTACATGGAAACGTTTTAAAGTTATTGTTAAAATATAAAGTAGTTGTATTTTGTAGAAATTCAATTTGACTATGTGTATGAACTATACAAAAGTCCTTCTTTATCTTAATATATATAATTCTTCTGTTCCTGTGTATGTCACTGAACTCCTCCTAAACGGCTGGACCGATTTTAATGACATTTTTTGTGTGTTTGAGTGGGTCCATGGATGGTTTAGATTCACAATTGGACCCGGTAGGTGGCACAGCAATCGGGTTCTAGGATTTTTTTTAGTTTTAGGGAATTTTTTTGGGGAAGGATTTTTTTTTTAGATATTTTGCATATCACAACATGTAACCTCAAGATTTCACCCCCCCCCCCCACCACCACCACCCCCCAATATTTATAATAATGAATATAATATTAATAACTGACCGATAAAAAAATCATAAGTTCATCAATAATTGACCGTTAAAACCTTCCGAAAAGTTCATGAATAATTGAACATCTGAGAATAATTCATAGTTATGGTTGTTTTTCGATACAGCTGATATTTGTGGAGTTGTGGGCGAAATGCCAAAAATGAAAAGATGTTTTATTTTGTATGTTGTCTTGACAAACACTGAATTTGTAATATTTGTGTTACTCACTAATTGAAGTTCATTGTGAATTTGTAATTGTGATGATCTATACATAGTATTTGTTTTATTATCGAAATCAATTATGCCACCCAAACGAAAAGCCAACGTTCGGGCAGAACAACGTCTGTCGGGTCCGCTAGTTAAAATATAGTTTTTGTTACTTTTTTAAGCTTAGAAGTTGTGTAAATTAAATAGGCATGATTTCAGTTAGAACTTTTTCTAAAATATTATCTAGTTACATTCATTACTTTTTATTCTAGCTTTGAGCAATAGGATTATGTACAGTAAAGTTCAGTGTTTTCTGCATGGCATTATCAAAATAAATCATTTTAAATTAAAGACCCTATAATAGGTTATATTTATAGCTTCTTTTTGCTTCCTTTCCCCCCCTTTCCCCTATTTTTGTAAATATTATTATAGATATACAAACAAAAATTTTGTTCCTTCATGACATTCTATTTATTCACATCATTAATAATGATAAAATAGTCCCTGTCAACCAGTGGCATCCACTTAATCATTGATTTCAAATCTTTTATCTTGACCCGCCTCGGTGGTGTAGTTAGCTAACGCGCTAGTTTCATGTTGAGCTAGACTGCCGAGGACGGGGAGATCGAGGTTCGAATTTCACTCGGGTGAACTGGGGTGGTTTTTCTTAAATGGTTTTCCACTCTCCCTCCACGCAAATGCGGGTTCACTTCCTTTAAATTCAACCTTCCCAATTCCTAATCCATTAGTGTAATTAGTACTTAAGCGTATAACCCGAACGGGTAGTAAGATGCGCTATTATTATTTATTATTATTATTATTATTATTATTATTATTATTATTATTTAACGACTGGAATAAATCATACAAGAAAGCACACATTCTTGTGAAATCGCTTCCTTCATTTATGAGTTCCAGATTCCAATGCTTTTTGAAAACTTGGCTAACCAGACTACCTAGAATTGAGTAAGAAGGCCGTGAGAGTAATTCTCCCTTTTGACACATCCTACCTTTGAGAGACAGTATTTTCAGCCCTGGCGGCAATAAAATACAGATATAAAAACAAAGTTAACGTTGAGAAGGAGATTCGCGTAGTTGTATCGAACATTGTGTCCAGATTCGATATTTTGTGTGACAATAAACAAGCACATACGTCACATTAAGATACAAATACCTCTCTTAGGTAGTTTCTAAAGTTACTGTAAAAATGTGGAAGCCAAATGAAGTGTGTTGCTATTGTGAAAGATATTCAGTTGCTGTTTGTATGAAGAGTGACATATTACGTCCAGTATGTTTGTTCTTCCAGAACATGTTTTATGTAAGAATGTATCTCAATTTTAAATGTTAGTGGAAAAAGTGAAACTGAAATCATAAAATACAGGATGTGATGTTTCACCATTATGAACAAACTGTACTCATGAGATCACGTACAACAAAAATATGTTTACTCTAATTCCTTCTTATTCATTTCTGTAATTGTGTTCTAATTTTGTATTTTTACATTTAAAAGAAAATAAGAAGTAATGTAAATGACCAATTTCTTTTATAAAATGCCACCAAATCGAATTCAGGCAATTTATTTAAAAAAATATTGGGTACAGGGGCGTAGCACGAAAAATCTGACATGGGAAAAAAGTTTGGGAACTCCTGCATTAGAGTAATTAATACATATGCGTTTAATCTTAACAGTTATAACGATGCGGTGATTGTAGTTTTACATTCTCTTAGAGACTTCTGATGCTTTTTTAATACAATCACACATCTTCATCCCGTCTTCTTAAATAATAAGTTTTCATCTAGAACAAGTTACAAAAAAAAAAAAAAAAGGAACTATCACATTTATTGTCCTATATTTCCTCCCAAGCCCAGTGTAAATTTGTTTTGTTTTTTAGAATGTTTTCTTGGCCGGATGAAATCGTTGCTAAACGAAGCATTAAACTCGGGTTTTATGAGCCGAGCAAGAGCTTATTAAACTTTGGGGTCACTTAAAATAAGGTGACGTTAAGTTTCAATTACTCTTGTGTTTTATGGTCGAAATAAACACCCAAAATTACCCAACTTTGTTTGTACAGCCAGTGATGAGACTTCAGTTTTCGGCTTCACACCAAAGGAATTTAATTTATTTAAACTATAATGAAATCATCGTATGAAGGACCTTATCTGACAGTTAAGGGCAGTTCATCTTGATCATTAATGCAACGCAATACTCTCTGTTATTTATGATCGTCAAACTCGCATATTACGGTGGGAAGGGCATGCAAGTGAATATAAGAACCAATATTAGAACCATGTTCAAGGTACTGACTGATAAACCCAATGAAAAGAGACTATTGGGAAGTTCTAGACGCAGATGGGGGGTTAACATTAGAAAGGACCTGACAGAGATAGGGTGTAATGAGGTGGACTGGATAGAACAAGCTCAATATAGGGGTAGGTGGCTTAGTTTTGTAAATGTGGCAATGAACTTTCGAGTTCCAAATGCCTTATTGTATGTAAGTATATTAATGAAGATAAGAAATAATATAGAGTGAGAAATAGCCTGTTGAGTAAACTGGTTCGACCAATTTGATAACAAAGTTTTATATTATGATAAATTAATTAACAACTCTGAAAATTAAAAAAGTACTGTCATAACTTTAATTGGGTGAAAAAAACTATGTGAATTAGTTGTGCCACTCAATCATTGAATCATCTGACACCAGTACAATAATTTTTAATAAATTATGTAGTTGTCTTATTTAATCAATTAGAACTTTACAATACTTAAAATAGATCTAACTTGTTAATCATTCCATCATATTATAAAACGTTATTATTAAATTAAATGACCTGAGGTTAAATAGTCAATTAACTCAATAGTGGATTAATTTTCTCTTTATATTCTTAACTGATAAACTCTTATTTTTACTAAGCTAATAATCTGTCTTCAAAACTTAATAGTAATTACATAATAATAGAAATAATAGTAATATTATTAGTAAACGACTCGTAAACGATGATAATAGTAATCTATTCTAGCCGCCACATCTTAATACCCGTTCGGATTATGCAAGTATGTACTAATTACGCTAGTGTGTTAGGGATAAGAAAGGTTTAATTTTAGAGGATATGTACCCACATTTGCGTTGAGAGAGAGAGAGAGAGAGAGAGAGTGAAAAAACTATTTAGGAAAAACAACTCTTATTACACTCGACCGGTCTCCCCGTCTTTGGTGTCCAGTCTATTGCGCATGTGATACTTTAGTCCATGAGGTCACCGACACGAGTAATAGTAATATTAATAGACACGTATCAATGATAATAGTAATATTAATAGACACCTATACATGATAATAGTAATATTAATAGACACCTATCAATGATAATAGTAATGTTAATAGACACCTATCAATGATAATAGTAATGTTAATAGACACCTATCAATGATAATAGTAATATTAATAGACACCTATCAATGATAATAGTAATGTTAATAGACACCTATCAATGATAATAGTAATATTAATAGACACCTATCAATGATAATAGTAATGTTAATAGACACCTATCAATGATAATAGTAATGTTAATAGACACCTATCAATGATAATAGTAATGTTAATAGACACCTATCGATGATAATAGTAATATTAATAGACACCTATCATATGATAATAGTAATATTAATAGACACCTATCGATGATAATAGTAATATTAATAGACACCTATCGATGATAATAGTAATATTAATAGACACCTATCGATGATAATAGTAATATTAATAGACACCTATCAATGATAATAGTAATGTTAATAGACACCTATCAATGATAATAGTAATGTTAATAGACACCTATCAATGATAATAGTAATGTTAATAGACACCTATCGATGATAATAGTAATATTAATAGACACCTATCATATGATAATAGTAATATTAATAGACACCTATCGATGATAATAGTAATATTAATAGACACCTATCAATGATAATAGTAATGTTAATAGACACCTATCAATGATAATAGTAATGTTAATAGACACCTATCAATGATAATAGTAATGTTAATAGACACCTATCGATGATAATAGTAATATTAATAGACACCTATCATATGATAATAGTAATATTAATAGACACCTATCGATGATAATAGTAATATTAATAGACACCTATCGATGATAATAGTAATATTAATAGACACCTATCGATGATAATAGTAATATTAATAGACACCTATCGATGATAATAGTAATGTTAATAGACACCTATCAATGATAATAGTAATGTTAATAGACACCTATCGATGATAATAGTAATGTTAATAGACACCTATCAATGATAATAGTAATGTTAATAGACACCTATCGATGATAATAGTAATGTTAATAGACACCTATCAATGATAATAGTAATATTAATAGACACCTATCGATGATAATAGTAATGTTAATAGACACCTATCAATGATAATAGTAATGTTAATAGACACCTATCAATGATAATAGTAATATTAATAGACACCTATCGATGATAATAGTAATGTTAATAGACACCTATCAATGATAATAGTAATGTTAATAGACACCTATCAATGATAATAGTAATATTAATAGACACCTATCGATGATAATAGTAATGTTAATAGACACCTATCGATGATAATAGTAATGTTAATAGACACCTATCGATGATAATAGTAATATTAATAGACACCTATCGATGATAATAGTAATGTTAATAGACACCTATCGGTGATAATAGTAATGTTAATAGACACCTATCAATGATAATAGTAATGTTAATAGACACCTATCAATGATAATAGTAATGTTAATAGACACCCACAGCAAATTCTGTTAAAACACAATTGGTTCTTTTTGTTAGCTAGGGACGCGTTGAGCCTACACCGTAGGAAAAATTGCCTGTTCTTTGAAGTAAATTAATTACAAGGGGCTGCGTTGACCCGAGTTTACCGACGCTAATTAACAAATTAGAACAAAAAAAATCATCCAAACAATGTTTCATGTCCCATTTAACTTTTGTAATACGATTCTATGATTATTCGTTTCTAGAATTCCTCAGAAGGCCTCTTTCTCTTAGTGATCATTTATAAAACGAGTTCACTCAAAGTATTTTTAGTCTCTTTGGTGTGAAAGTAAAAGGCAAACTGATCAGTAAATTGAATTGTGTTATTTCGACGTCGTTTTAGTTTGTCTCTTTGTTGTGCACTCATTTACCTGGAGGGAGAATGGGAGACTGTTTAGGAAAGTAATAACTCAGTCAACTCGACTGGGAATCGATCCTAGATCTTCTTGTCTCCAGCAAACCAGACCACACGAAACATAATATACAATTATTGTCTGCAAGACTACCGGTGCGTGTGGAAGGAAATAAAATATAACTATGTTATATAAGTTTTAAAGTTATTAATTACAAGAAATCGATTCTGAAAATTGAAAAATGACACCTAGACACGGGAATCGAACCCGGGACCTCTGGCTGGGTTCGATTCCCGTGCCCAGGTGTCATTTTTCAATTTTCAGAATATGATATCTAGATGGAGTAATTCCCACTAATAAGCATAAATAATAGCTCTGGCTATTAATTCTTAGAAGAAATCGAATTTAACTTATTTAAGAGAAGCGCGTATCTTGGCAATTAGAAAGAAAAAAATGGGTGACCTGGTGGTCTAGGGGTAAGGTGTCAAACTTCTGTGTTGAGGGTCCGGGGTTCAATCCTCGGTCCCGGCACAGATTTATCTGATTGCCAAACCCTTCCTTCACCTCTGACAAGACGTGTATTAATCAAAACTTGTGAATGTGAGGAATGCCAGGCCTTAACCGTGGTTCGGATTCCACGTTAAACTGTAGGTCCTTCATTTCATCTCACAATCACCCTAACATTACACATTAGCGTAAGTGCGTATAACCCGAACGGATAGTAAGACGCGGTGCTAATAATAATAATAATAATAATAATAATAATAATAATAATAATAATAATAATAATAATAATATAATAATAATAATAATAATAAAATAATAATAATAATAATAATAATAATAATAATAATAATAATAGAAAGAAAAAAAGTCTTGTTGCCATGAAATAAAGAAACGAAATTCTTTTGTTGTCATGGCAATAAGTAACAAAGTATCTTGTTGTTATAACAGAAACAATTGTTTCTTGTTGTCATGGCAATCATAAACAAATGCCTCCTCGCTGCCTGATATGACTATTTAGAAGAGCAACGAGGTATTCCAAACTAGAGCTACGCTGTTTGCAGGACATGAATGTGGTCGCAAATGATGAATTGTGCAATCAATTAAGAAACAAGAGGTGGACAAGGATTTCACATTATCGGCCTACGCTCATAACTGAATGGACACAGATTAGTACACAACTAATCAACATAATACAACACCCGGGTTTGTTCAAATAAGTATTTCAACATTTTAATTAGCCAAGACCTGCTTCGATGGCCACATGGTTTAAGGCGTAACTCTTGCAATAGGTTATACTGCCAAATACAGGGAATTCGGGTCTCGAATCCCGGTTCGGTGTAATAAGAATGGCTTTTCCTAGAGGGTTTTCCACTCTCCTTCCATACAAGTGCGTGTACAAATCCTATACATTCAACCTTCCTCATCCCTAACACATTAGCATATATATGTTATCGAGTAATAAATTAGTTACTATGCATAATGACCGATTATTTTCCAAAGTAACCAATATTAGTGGTTAATGTAATTAAATAGATGCAATATGTCATTTTAGCTGGTTATTTTAAATATCAACAAAACCTGTTAGGCTGAAGTGATAAATTATAATATTCTGAAGGTTAGGTTAGGTTAGGTTAGGTTAGGTTAAACGAACAGATTCCATACCAAGATAACACCACACGTCCGCACTCAATGAAAGATGGACCTCAATTGATACGCACAACAGACGCCACGTATGACTCAGACAGGTTCAAACTTGTACAAACGTGAGATTTATCACTTTAACCAGAGGCTGCTGGTTATTATACATAATTACATGTCAATGTGAATAATTTGGCTACAGCGTGAACAATTTATCACATTCACCAGAACTGTTGGTTATCATATATAAAATCTGGTGATCATATATATTAACCTGATTTATCGAATTAACAGTAACAGATACACGTATAGTCTGAAAAGCTATTCAAGACGGGGTGCTAATTAAAAAAATTTAGCTAAGTTTGGTTTGTATGAAAAAAATCGAACAGTAATATTTTAAATATCTGCAATGGTGGCCACGCATAAAAGAAAGGTATAAGTCTAGTTTTGTTAGGTTATTAGGAGGAGAGGTTGAGTCTTGAGTTATTGTACAGCTGAGGGCTACTAAAAGCTAGTTCCCTGAAGGTTTTCCTACACTCCCCCACGCAAATTCGGGTATATTTTCTTATAATTCTACCCATATCATTCCTTCGTCATTTATTGAACTTATGTACATATAATATTATATAAAACCCATAGTTTGAAGCCTAGTCAAGTCTATTTGGTTTTGAGATACGAAATTTGATGCAAATCGGTTGAGAACTGTACCCGTGCATAATCTGACGTGCGGAACTTCAAATATCAGACTGTATGTAATCAAGAATAAACGAGCAGACCTCATTAGCACCCTTTCTCGCAATATCTTCATGATAATTGTAAAACTTTGCACTGTTGTCTTTTAAATTATGAATGTTGAACACTGACATTCAACTGCCTCAGGTAGAAAACCTCTTGCACAGGTATTTTGGGAAGTTCAAGATTTTGAATGTAGTCCATTGGAATTCCGAGAACTTCTTTATTTGATAGGCACTTTTCACGAATTGTTTGAATGTCCTTATGAAACTTAAAGCTTCTTCGTTTGTGGATTAATGGCTCTGCTGCAGCGACACACCCGCCTTGGTGGCGTAGTTGGCTAACGCGCTAGTCGTGTTGAGCTCGACCGCCGAGGACGGGGAGATCGAGGTTCGAATCTCGATCGGGTGAACTGGAGGTGGTTTTTCCTAAATGGTTTTCCACTCGCCCTCCACGCAAATTCGGGTTCGCTTCCTCTAAATTCAATCCTCCCAATTCCTAATCCATTAGCGTAATTAGTACTTAAGCGTATAACCCGAACGGGTAGTAAGACGCGGTGCTAAATATGCAGCGACACGCTTTGCTGCATCATTAAGTGAGTTTGATTTCAGTTTTAGACTGAAATCTTCGCACTTACAGCATTTATCTACTTGTGGTCTTTCAAATGACAAATTGAACCTCTCGTGGAATATTTTCAAAAAGAAACTGTAGGTGACCGCAATATTAGGATATTTCTCCTTGAAGTGTTCACGCATTAGTCGACATTAAGTTTGGCACTAAGGAATTCCACTTCTCTTGTTGTGTAGTGTCCCTTTTTTGTTGGATACGATTTGATATGGTCCTCTACCACGTCACAAATTTTATCAGAAATAAATTTCTTGACCTCTGTCTACCCCGCATGTGGTTAGGACTCTTGCCTCCAGCAAGTAATGCTCCTAGTCTGGCAGTTCTATGTTTTGAAATACTGTGCATGCTCAAGAATGCTTTTTTGCAGACATTTATACGTTCACTGCTGCAATTGACAGAATACTTGAAGTTCTGGCTTCGAGGTTTCCTCTTTTCATCATCAGGATCCTCTAAAGACCTCCTTCGTTTAACATAATCAATTTCAATAAGTGACTGCAAGTAATCATCTTGATATTTTTACAATCCATTTCATAAAACCTACTCAGAATTTCTACCTGATCTCCAGGTGAAACACGTCCAAAACATTTTCTAGGACACCTGAAAATATTGAGAGTATCATTTTATATTCCATAATATTGGTACACTAGGCATATGTAATGATTTAATTAAAATCATTAAAAAATTAACGTTTAAAATATACGTCATTATTCTCATGGTGCTGTTTCCCACAAAGCTTAATTTTAACCGCAATCTCTGCTATGATAGTTCCACAAGTTCTTAGCTGGGGTTAAAAAAAATTGTTTATGCTGTAACCTGGTGATATAGTTAATATTACAATTCATTGAAATTTTGTAAATTACATTCGAATAAATACAATCATACCATAAAGAAAATAATTTACGACACAAAATAGTCAACACTTACCCACAATTTTCTCCAGTCGTCTTGGCACTCACTAGCTTTCTCGAATAGTTAGCATATTTTAAGCCTACATCTTTCAATTACTTCTCGCTTGTATTCCACTCTTTTTACACCTTTCTTGCGTTTATTATTTCCTTCAACAGGAAAACCAGCTTCACCAGGCTCCATCTTGTAGCTCTCAGTCAATTACACTAATAATTATATATATTATATAATATCGTCGAATACGAGATCTCGCCAGCTAAGGCATTACACTGAGAAAACGGACATATCCTGGAGAGGTCCAGTTTCTGCATTAAATATCAAATCCTACACCACAATATAGAGGCTTTGAGGAGGTTGGATAAGTACGGTATCTGTCTAAAACAAAGCTTTACCTTTCAAGACTGCCTCTAAATTCAACCTTCCCAATTCCTAATCCATTAACGTAATTAGTACTTAAGCGTATAACCCGAACGGTTAGTAAGCGCGGTGCTAAATAATAATAATAATAATAAAACCTTTCAAGATAGTATATGTGCACTTAGCTCAAAACCATAAAAAAGTGGATAAGTCCGGTTTATGAAATAACTGATTCTAATAGTCACCTGTCTAGATTACAAAAATTATTGCCTATTTTATTTGCCGCAACTGGTATATATATTTACATAATAGTATACTTGTATATATTCATAGTTATGACCTATTTTATTTACCGTGGTCAATAAATATTTATATGGTAATAGACTTATTTGTATATATTATTATTATTAGCACCGCGTCTTACTACCCATTCGGGTTATACGCACTTACGCTAATGTGCAATGGTAGGGTGATTGTGAGATGAAATGGAGGACCTACAGTTTAACGTGGAATCCGAACCACGGTGGAGGCCTGGCATTCCTCACATTCACAAGTTGTGATTAATACACATCTTGTCAGAGGTGAAGGAAGGGTTTGGCAATCAGATAAATCTGTGCCGGGACCGAGGATTGAACCCCGGATCCTCAGCACAGAAGTCTGACTTACCCCTGATCACTAGGTCAACAATATTTGTATATATTAAAGGCTATGACCCATTCTATTTACCACAAACGGTAAATCTACTCACAGCCTAGCACAAGATGTGACCAAGCAAATTCATGATTATTTTTTAAACTCCAGTGGATAGCTATCAATTTTACAACCTGGGGCATTTTTATCACAAGTTTTTGCCCTTCTGTTTTTTTTGTATCCCGTGGAAGATAGTAAATGACAATGACAAATTGTTACTCTGGTAATTGCTTCTTTTATCTCCATCAAGTCAACCCTTGTAGTGCCTTTAAGAGTCACTTCATATTTTAACTCACATTATGTTTAGACACTAAAACAAATTTTCTCACGTTGTGCAAGGTTTTATTTTATCTTTCACATGTTTTTAGAAGTGTTGGGAGATTTTTCTTCCTTAGACAGTATCAGTATAAAACCTTCCAAGAATATAAAACTAACCTTCGGATATGTGAATGCGTTACTATTATAAAGATGAACAGATAAATTTGGTTCAAAATTAAGGCCTCACCACATTTTTCTTCCATCAAAAAAGCAGGTAGATCATCATCATAATCACTATTATTATTATTATTATTATTATTATTATTATTATTATTATTATTATTATTAACTGAGAGTTATAATAGTTTTATTGAAATATTTTATTTCAATGAGTTATGAAAATGCCAACTATTTAGTAATTCGTATGAAAGTATTATTATAATCGTTTGATAAAACTTTTAATTGATAAAACTTTTAATTGATAATATAGTATTACTAAGCAAATAATAATTATTTCCAAATAGGATGACATTAGTGACTTCATTGAAGGTTGAATTGTGTGTGCGCTGGCGTGCCTGACTTAATTGAGAGGCCGGAGTTTATTATTGGCAAAGATCTTTCAGAGTATCTCACTCATAACAAAAGTACTTCCTTCTTTCCAGCAGAATGCGGGTGCAGATTATTAAAATGTGATATCATCCCATTCCTTGGATGATATGGTTTACCAATGATAGCTAATAGCCACTAATTCAAACATACACTTTTTAAGAGACCATTTCATGTTCGGGATATATATATATATTTTTTTTATATTTAGCACCGCGTCTTACTACCCGTTCGGGTTATACGCTTAAGTACTAATTACACTAATGGATTATGAATTGGGAAGGATGAATTTAGAGGAAGTGAACCCGCATTTGCGTGGAGGGAGAGTGGAAAACCATTTAGGAAAAACCACCCCAGTTCACCCGACCGAGATTCGAGCCTCGATCTCCCCGTCCTTGGTGGTCGAGCTCAACATGACTGGCGCGTTAGTCAACTACGCCACCAAGGCGGGTTTCGGGATATTAAAATCATGATTACGCTTGGACTAGAAATTGCATCAAAGTGTGGTTTCCTGCACTCTTCACTCGAGAGCAGTGACATTGGGATCCGTTTGACAGTGTTTTATAATCTTACAATAATTATTACCTGCTTCGGTAGCCGAATAGTCTAAAGGCGTCACTCTCATGTTAGGCTAGACTGCCAACGACAGGAGATTAGGTTTCAAATTCTGGTCAGGTCTAATGAGGGTAGTTTTTTCCAAAATGGTTTTCCACTCCCCCCCAGACAAATGTGGGTACACTTTCTATAAATTACACCTTCATCCATAGCTCATTAGCGTGATTAGTACATATACATATAAACTGAACACGTAATAAGACGGTCTGCTAAAAAAAAATAAGCTATTTTTCTATGTTTTATTTTTACTTTCTCGTGAGCCCTCAAAGAGAAAGTATTGTGATCTTCAAAAAAATTGAATTCAAGATTTTGATGAATGTCAATGTTTCAAGAGTACTGAACCAAAAAAAAGTGTTTTTGAAATTTTGTCTGTTTGTATATTGGAATATAGCTGAAACCATTTTACTGATCGCACTAAAACTTGGGTTTTAATAAGGTTCTCCAGAAGGGTTTTTGGAAGTATCTACCTAACCCTAAAATTATGGGTAGCTTACTTAAGGGTGAAAACCTCTAGGGTTGGGGCATGGTCATATTGCCCTGATGAAATGTGACGATGATGGTTATGTGGTGCCAGTAGACATCTTAAAACTAACTTTAGCCTAATTAACCAGACCAAGGCAATCAGAGGAACAATTCCCCATTGGGAAAAACACTTATGGTTTCACAAAGAATCAAACCAAGGACCTCTGTAACCAGGAGCACAGACTACTAGACCAAGAAACTGGCTACTTGTACAAATATTTGACCTACATTGGTCGCCGCATAGTCTTAATGAGTTTCTATGGCATTAGATTGGATTGCTGGTAACGGTGCGATTGGGGTTCAAATATTGGTCAGGTGTGCAAAGAGTGGATTCTCTTAAATGGGTTTCCGTTGTCTCCGCATACACATTCGGATACATTTCCTAAAAATTCTGCCTCTCTCATAAATGATTTGGTAATTTCCTACAGTGTTAATAATTACTAAAAATACTATACAAATATTAATGTCAGGAATTATAACCAAGTTTCCTGATCTCATATTATAGATTAATTTATCTTTCATTTATAAGCAACAGCTATATTCACCTATTTATTCCACATGAATGTTAATATCAATAAATCCTGAATTATAATTTCAACTTGATTTATAATACTGTACAAAGTCTTACTGAGTTTACAGTGAGTGTACCTACCTATCTGTGCCACAGTTTATTTCTGAAAGGGTAAAAAAATGAATCACTGGCAAATTATATCCAAGCAAGTGTTGAATTAAAGGTTGTGAAACCATAAGTGTTTTTCCCAATGGGGAATTGTTCCTCTGATTGCCTTGGTCTGGTTAATTAGGCTAAAGTTAGTTTTAAGATGTCTACTGGCACCACATAACCATCATCGTCACATTTCATCAGGGCAATATGACCATGCCCCAACCCTAGAGGTTTTCACCCTTAAGTAAGCTACCCATAATTTTAGGGTTAGGTAGATACTTCCAAAAACCCTTCTGGAGAACCTTATTAAAACCCAAGTTTTAGTGCGATCAGTAAAATGGTTTCAGCTATATTCCAATATACAAACAGACAAAATTTCAAAAACACTTTTTTTTGGTTCAGTACTCTTGAAACATTGACATTCATCAAAATCTTGAATTCAATTTTTTTGAAGATCACAATACTTTCTCTTTGAGGGCTCACGAGAAAGTAAAAATAAAACATAGAAAAATAGCTTATTTTTTTTTTAGCAGACCGTCTTATTACGTGTTCAGTTTATATGTATATGTACTAATCACGCTAATGAGCTATGGATGAAGGTGTAATTTATAGAAAGTGTACCCACATTTGTCTGGGGGGGAGTGGAAAACCATTTTGAAAAAACTACCCTCATTAGACCTGACCAGAATTTGAAACCTAATCTCCTGTCATTGGCAGTCTAGCCTAACATGAGAGTGACGCCTTTAGACTATTCGGCTACCGAAGCAGGTAATAATTATTGTAAGATTATAAAACACTGTCAAACGGATCCCAATGTCACTGCTCTCGAGTGAAGAGTGCAGGAAACCACACTTTGATGCAATTTCTAGTCCAAGCGTAATCATGATTTTAATATCCCGAAACCCGCCTTGGTGGCGTAGTTGACTAACGCGCCAGTCATGTTGAGCTCGACCACCAAGGACGGGGAGATCGAGGCTCGAATCTCGGTCGGGTGAACTGGGGTGGTTTTTCCTAAATGGTTTTCCACTCTCCCTCCACGCAAATGCGGGTTCACTTCCTCTAAATTCATCCTTCCCAATTCATAATCCATTAGTGTAATTAGTACTTAAGCGTATAACCCGAACGGGTAGTAAGACGCGGTGCTAAATATAAAAAAAAATATATATATATATCCCGAACATGAAATGGTCTCTTAAAAAGTGTATGTTTGAATTAGTGGCTATTAGCTATCATTGGTAAACCATATCATCCAAGGAATGGGATGATATCACATTTTAATAATCTGCACCCGCATTCTGCTGGAAAGAAGGAAGTACTTTTGTTATGAGTGAGATACTCTGAAAGATCTTTGCCAATAATAAACTCCGGCCTCTCAATTAAGTCAGGCACGCCAGCGCACACACAATTCAACCTTCAATGAAGTCACTAATGTCATCCTATTTGGAAATAATTATTATTTGCTTAGTAATACTATTTTATCAATTAAAAGTTTTATCAATTAAAAGTTTTATCAAACGATTATAATAATACTTTCATACGAATTACTAAATAGTTGGCATTTTCATAACTCATTGAAATAAAATATTTCAATAAAACTATTATAACTCTCAGTTAATAATAATAATAATAATAATAATAATAATAATAATAATAATAATAATAATAATAGTGATTATGATGATGATCTACCTGCTTTTTTGATGGAAGAAAAATGTGGTGAGGCCTTAATTTTGAACCAAATTTATCTGTTCATCTTTATAATAGTAACGCATTCACATATCCGAAGGTTAGTTTTATATTCTTGGAAGGTTTTATACTGATACTGTCTAAGGAAGAAAAATCTCCCAACACTTCTAAAAACATGTGAAAGATAAAATAAAACCTTGCACAACGTGAGAAAATTTGTTTTAGTGTCTAAACATAATGTGAGTTAAAATATGAAGTGACTCTTAAAGGCACTACAAGGGTTGACTTGATGGAGATAAAAGAAGCAATTACCAGAGTAACAATTTGTCATTGTCATTTACTATCTTCCACGGGGATACAAAAAAAACAGAAGGGCAAAAACTTGTGATAAAAATGCCCCAGGTTGTAAAATTGATAGCTATCCACTGGAGTTTAAAAAATAATCATGAATTTGCTTGGTCACATCTTGTGCTAGGCTGTGAGTAGATTTACCGTTTGTGGTAAATAGAATGGAGTCATAGCCTTTAATATATACAAATATGGTGACCTGGTGGTCTAGGGGTAAGGTGTCAGACTTCTGTGCTGAGGATCCGGGTTCAATCCTCGGTCCCGGCACAGATTTATCTGATTGCCAAACCCTTCCTTCACCTCTGACAAGATGTGTATTAATCACAACTTGTGAATGTGAGGAATGCCAGGCCTCCACCGTGGTTCGGATTCCACGTTAAACTGTAGGTCCTCCATTTCATCTCACAATCACCCTACCATTGCACATTAGCGTAAGTGCGTATAACCCGAATGGGTAGTAAGACGCGGTGCTAATAATAATAATATATACAAATAAGTCTATTACCATATAAATATTTATTGACCACGGTAAATAAAATATGTCATAACTATGAATATATACAAGTATACTATTATGTAAATATATATACCAGTTGCGGCAAATAAAATAGGCAATAATTTTTGTAATCTAGACAGGTGACTATTAGAATCAGTTATTTCATAAACCGGACTTATCCACTTTTTTATGGTTTTGAGCTAAGTGCACATATACTATCTTGAAAGGTTTATTATTATTATTATTATTTAGCACCGCGCCTTACTAACCGTTCGGGTTATACGCTTAAGTACTAATTACGTTAATGGATTAGGAATTGGGAAGGTTGAATTTAGAGGCAGTCTTGAAAGGTAAAGCTATTGTTTTAGACAGATACCGTACTTATCCAACCTCCTCAAAGCCTCTATATTGTGGTGTAGGATTTGATATTTAATGCAGAAACTGGACCTCTCCAGGATATGTCCGTTTTCTCAGTGTAATGCCTTAGCTGGCGAGATCTCGTATTCGACGATATTATATAATATATATAATTATTAGTGTAATTGACTGAGAGCTACAAGATGGAGCCTGGTGAAGCTGGTTTTCCTGTTGAAGGAAATAATAAACGCAAGAAAGGTGTAAAAAGAGTGGAATACAAGCGAGAAGTAATTGAAAGATGTAGGCTTAAAATATGCTAACTATTCGAGAAAGCTAGTGAGTGCCAAGACGATGGAGAAAATTGTGGGTAAGTGTTGACTATTTTGTGTCGTAAATGATTTTCTTTATGGTATGATTGTATTTATTCGAATGTAATTTACAAAATTTCAATGAATTATAATATTAACTATATCACCAGGTTACAGCATAAACAATTTTTTTTAACCCCAGATAAGAACTTAGTGGAACTATCATAGCAGAGATTGCGGTTAAAATTAAGCTTTGTGGGAAATAGCAACATGAGAATAATGACGTATATTTTAAACGTTAATTTTTTAATGAATTTAATTAAATCATTACGTATGCCTAGTGATACCAATATTATGGAATATAAAATGATATTCTCCAATATTTTCAGGTGTCCTAGAAAATGTTTTGGACCTGTTTCACCTAGAAATCAGGTAGAAATTCTGAGTAGGTTTTATGAAATGGATTGTAAAAATATTCAAGATGATTACTTGCAGTCACTTATTGAAATTGATGATGTTAAACGAAGGAGGTCTTTAAAGGATCCTGATGATGAAAAGAGGAAACCTCGAAGCCAGAACTTCAAGTATTCTGTAAATTGCAGCAGTGAACGTATAAATGTCTGCAAAAAAGCATTCTTGAGCATGCACAGTATTTCAAAACATAGAACTGCCAGACTAGGAGCATTACTTACTGGAGGCAAGAATCCTAACCACATGCGGGGTAGACAGAGGTCAAGAAATGTTATTTCTGATAAAATTTGTGACGTGGTAGAGGACCATATCAAATCGTATCCAACAAAAAAGGGACGCTACACAACAAGAGAAGTGGAATTCCTTAGTGCCAAACTTAATGTTCGACTAATGCGTGAACACTTCAAGGAGAAATATCCAAATGTTGAGGTCACCTACAGTTTCTTTTTGAAAATATTCCATGAGAGGCTCAATTTGTCATTTGAAAGACCACAAGTAGATAAATGCTGTAAGTGCGAAGATTTCAGTGTAAAACTGAAATCAAACTCACTTAATGATGCAGCAAAGCGTGTCGCTGCATATTTAGCACCGCGTCTTACTACCCGTTCGGGTTATACGCTTAAGTACTAATTACGCTAATGGATTAGGAATTGGGAGGATTGAATTTAGAGGAAGCGAACCCGAATTTGCGTGGAGGGAGAGTGGAAAACCATTTAGGAAAAACCACCCCCAGTTCACCCGATCGAGATTCGAACCTCGATCTCCCCGTCCTCGGCGGTCGAGCTCAACACGACTAGCGCGTTAGCCAACTACGCCACCAAGGCGGGTGTGTCACTGCAGCAGAGCCATTAATCCACAAACGAAGAATCTTTAAGTTTCATAAGGACATTCAAACAATTCGTGAAAAGTGCCTATCAAATAAAGAAGTTCTCGGAATTCCAATGGACTACATTCAAAATCTTGAACTTCCAAAAATACCTGTGCAAGATGTTTTCTACCTGAGGCAGTTGAATGTCAACGTGTTCAACATTCATAATTTAAAAGACAACAGTACAAAGTTTTACATTTACCATGAAGATATTGCGAGAAAGGGTACTAATGAGGTCTGCTCGTTTATTCTTGATTACATACAGTCTGATATTTGAAGTTCCGCACGTCAGATTATGCACGGGTACAGTTCTCAACCGATTTGCATCAAATTTGGTATCTCAAAACCAAATAGACTTGACTAGGCTTCAAACTATGGGTTTTATATAATATTATATGTACATAAGTTCAATAAATGACGAAGGAATGATATGGGTAGAATTATAAGAAAATATACCCGAATTTGCGTGGGGGAGTGTAGGAAAACCTTTAGGGAACCAACTCTTAGTAGCCTTCAGCTGTACAATAACTCAAGACTCAACCTCTCCTCCTAATAACCTAACAAAATTAGACTTATACCTTTCTTTTATGCGTGGCCACCATTGCAGATATTTAAAATATTACCGTTCGATTTTTTTATACAAACCAAACTTAGCTAAAATTTTTTAATTAGCACCCCGTCTTGAATAGCTTTTCAGACTATACGTGTATCTGTTACTGTTAATTCGATAAATCAGGTTAATATATGTGATCACCAGATTTTATGTATGATAACCAACAGTTCTGGTGAATGTGATAAATTTTTCACGCTGTAGCCAAATTATTCACATCAACATGTCATTATGTATATTAACCAGCAGCCTCTGGTTAAAGTGATAAATCTCACGTTTGTACAAGTTTGAACCTGTCAGAGTCATACGTGGCGTCTGTTGTGGCGTATCAATTGAGGTCCATCTTTCATTGAGTGCGGACGTGTGGTGCTATCTTGGTATGGAATCTGTTCGTTTAACTTAACCTAACCTAACCTAACCTAACCTTCAGAATATGATAATTTATCACTTTAGCCAAACAGGTTTTGTTGTTATTTAAAATAAAATATTGCATCTATTTAATTACATTAACCACTAATATTGGTTACTTTGTAAAATAATCGGTCATTATGCATAGTAACTAATTTATTACTCGGTAACTTAATATATACATATACTAGCGAACCCGACAGACGTTGTCCTGCCCGAACGTTGGCTTTTCGTTTGGGTGGCATAATTGATTTCGATAATAAAACAAATACTATGTGATCATCACAATTACAAATCCACAATGAACTCCAATTAGTGAGTAACACAAATATTACAAATTCAGTGTTTGTCAAGACAACATACAAAATAAAACATCTTTTCATTTTTGGCATTTCGCCCACAACTCCACAAATATCAGCTGTATCGAAAAACAAACATAACTATGAATTATTCTCAAAAGTTCAATTATTCATGAACCTTTCAGAAGGTTTTAACGGTCAATTATTAATATTATATTCATTATTATAAATATTGGGGGGGTGGAGGGGTGAAATTTTTAGGTTACATGTTCTGATATGCAAAAAATCCCTAAAAAATAAATCCTAGAACCCGATTGCAGCGCCACCTACCGGGTCCAATTGTGAATCTAAAACATCCACGGACCCACTCAAACACACACAAAAAAATTTCATCAAAATCGGTCCAGCCGTTTAGGAGGAGTTCAGTGACATACACACGTACAGAAGAATTATATATATTAAGAATATGCTAATGTGTTAGGGATGAGGAAGGTTGGATTTATAGGCTCTGTACACGCACTTGCATGGAAGGAGAGTGGAAAACCCTCTAGGAAAAGCCATTCTTATTACACCGAACCGGGATTTGAGACCCGAATTCCCTGTATTTGGCAGTATAACCTATTGCAAGAGTTACGCCTTAAACCATGTGGCCATCGAAGCAGGTCTTTGCTAATTAAAATGTTGAAATACTTATTTGAACAAACCCGGGTGTTGTATTATGTTGATTAGTTGTGTACTAATCTGTGTCCATTCAGTTATGAGCGTAGGCCGATAATGTGAAATCCTTGTCCACCTCTTGTTTCTTAATTGATTGCACAATTCATCATTTGCGACCACATTCATGTCCTGCAGCCAGCGTAGCTCTAGTTTGGAATACCTCGTTACTCTTCTAAATAGTCATATCAGGCAGCGAGAGGGCATTTGTTTATGATTGCCATGACAACAAGAAACAATTGTTTCTGTTATAACAAGATACTTTGTTACTTATTGCCATTACAACAAAAGAATTTCGTTTCTTTATTTCATGGCAACAAGACTTTTTTCTTTCTATTATTATTTATTATTATTATTATTATTATTATTATTATTATTATTATTTATATTATTAGCACTGCGTCTTACTAACCGTTCGGGTTATACGCACTTACGCTAATGTGTAATGTTAGGGTGATTGTGAGATGAAATGAAGGACCTACAGTTTAACGTGGAATCCGAACCACGGTTAAGGCCTGGCATTCCTCACATTCACAAGTTGTGATTAATACACGTCTTGTCAGAGGTGAAGGAAGGGTTTGGCAATCAGATAAATTTGTGCCGGGACCGAGGATTGAACCCCGGACCCTCAGCACAGAAGTTTGACACCTTACCCCTAGACCACCAGGTCACCCATTTTTTTCTTTCTAATTGCCAAGATACGCGCTTCTCTTAAATAAGTTAAATTCGATTTCTTCTAAGAATTAATAGCCAGAGCTATTATTTATGCTTATTAGTGGGAATTACTCCATCTAGATATCATATTCTGAAAATTGAAAAATTACACCTGGGCACGGGAATCGAACCCAGCCAGAGGTCCCGGGTTCGATTCCCGTGTCTAGGTGTCATTTTTAAATTTTCAGAATCGATTTCTTCTAATTAATAACTTTAAAACTTATATAACATAATTATATTTTATTTCCTTCCACACGCACCGGTAGTCTTGCAGACAATAATTGTATGTTATGTTTCGTGTGGTCTGGTTTGCTGGAGACAAGAAGGTTTAGGATCGATTCCCAGTCGAGTTGACTGAGTTATTACTTTCCTAAACAGTCTCCCATTCTCCCTCCAGGTAAATGAGTGCACAACAAAGAGACAAACTAAAACGACGTCGAAATAACACAATTCAATTTACTGATCAGTTTGCCTTTTACTTTCACACCAAAGAGACTAAAAATACTTTGAGTGAACTCGTTTTATAAATGATCACTAAGAGAAAGAGGCCTTCTGAGGAAGTCTAGAAACGAATAATCATAGAATCGTATTACAAAAGTTAAATGGGACATGAAACATTGTTTGGATGATTTTTTTTGTTCTAATTTGTTAATTAGCGTCGGTAAACTCGGGTCAACGCAGCCCCTTGTAATTAATTTACTTCAAAGAACAGGCAATTTTTCCTACGATGTGGGCTCAACGCGTCCTTAGCTAACAAAAAGAACCAATTGTGTTTTAACAGAATTTGCTGTGGGTGTCTATTAACATTACTATTATCATCGATAGGTGTCTATTAACATTACTATTATCATCGATAGGTGTCTATTAATATTACTATTATCATTGATAGGTGTATATTAATATTACTATTATCATCGATAGGTGTCTATTAACATTACTATTATCATCGATAGGTGTCTATTAATATTACTATTATCATTGATAGGTGTATATTAATATTACTATTATCATCGATAGGTGTCTATTAATATTACTATTATCATCGATAGGTGTCTATTAATATTACTATTATCATCGATAGGTGTCTATTAATATTACTATTATCATCGATAGGTGTCTATTAATATTACTATTATCATCGATAGGTGTCTATTAACATTACTATTATCATCGATAGGTGTCTATTAATATTACTATTATCATTGATAGGTGTATATTAATATTACTATTATCATCGATAGGTGTCTATTAATATTACTATTATCATCGATAGGTGTCTATTAATATTACTATTATCATCGATAGGTGTCTATTAACATTACTATTATCATCGATAGGTGTCTATTAACATTACTATTATCATCGATAGGTGTCTATTAATATTACTATTATCATTGATAGGTGTATATTAATATTACTATTATCATCGATAGGTGTCTATTAATATTACTATTATCATCGATAGGTGTCTATTAATATTACTATTATCATCGATAGGTGTCTATTAATATTACTATTATCATCGATAGGTGTCTATTAATATTACTATTATCATCGATAGGTGTATATTAATATTACTATTATCATCGATAGGTGTCTATTAATATTACTATTATCATCGATAGGTGTATATTAATATTACTATTATCATCGATAGGTGTCTATTAATATTACTATTATCATCGATAGGTGTCTATTAACATTACTATTATCATCGATAGGTGTCTATCAATATTACTATTATCATCGATAGGTGTATATTAATATTACTATTATCATCGATAGGTGTCTATTAATATTACTATTATCATCGATAGGTGTATATTAATATTACTATTATCATCGATAGGTGTCTATTAATATTACTATTATCATCGATAGGTGTCTATTAATATTACTATTATCATCGATAGGTGTATATTAATATTACTATTATCATCGATAGGTGTCTATTAATATTACTATTATCATCGATAGGTGTATATTAATATTACTATTATCATCGATAGGTGTCTATTAATATTACTATTATCATCGATAGGTGTATATTAATATTACTATTATCATCGATAGGTGTCTATTAATATTACTATTATCATCGATAGGTGTCTATTAATATTACTATTATCATCGATAGGTGTATATTAATATTACTATTATCATCGATAGGTGTCTATTAATATTACTATTATCATCGATAGGTGTCTATTAATATTACTATTATCATCGATAGGTGTCTATTAATATTACTATTATCATCGATAGGTGTCTATTAATATTACTATTATCATATGATAGGTGTCTATTAACATTACTATTATCATCGATAGGTGTCTATTAATATTACTATTATCATCGATAGGTGTATATTAATATTACTATTATCATCGATAGGTGTCTATTAATATTACTATTATCATCGATAGGTGTCTATTAATATTACTATTATCATCGATAGGTGTCTATTAACATTACTATTATCATCGATAGGTGTCTATTAACATTACTATTATCATCGATAGGTGTCTATTAACATTACTATTATCATCGATAGGTGTCTATTAACATTACTATTATCATCGATAGGTGTCTATTAACATTACTATTATCATCGATAGGTGTCTATTAACATTACTATTATCATCGATAGGTGTCTATTAACATTACTATTATCATCGATAGGTGTCTATTAACATTACTATTATCATCGATAGGTGTCTATTAATATTACTATTATCATCGATAGGTGTCTATTAACATTACTATTATCATCGATAGGTGTCTATTAACATTACTATTATCATCGATAGGTGTCTATTAACATTACTATTATCATCGATAGGTGTCTATTAACATTACTATTATCATCGATAGGTGTCTATTAACATTACTATTATCATCGATAGGTGTCTATTAACATTACTATTATCATCGATAGGTGTCTATTAATATTACTATTATCATCGATAGGTGTCTATTAATATTACTATTATCATTGATAGGTGTCTATTAGTATTACTATTATCATCGATAGGTGTCTATTAACATTACTATTATCATCGATAGGTGTCTATTAACATTACTATTATCATCGATAGGTGTCTATTAATATTACTATTATCATTGATAGGTGTCTATTAATATTACTAGTATCATCGATAGGTGTCTATTAATATTACTATTATCATCGATAGGTGTCTATTAATATTACTATTATCATCGATAGGTGTCTATTAACATTACTATTATCATCGATAGGTGTCTATTAATATTACTATTATCATCGATAGGTGTCTATTAACATTACTATTATCATCGATAGGTGTCTATTAACATTACTATTATCATCGATAGGTGTCTATTAATATTACTATTATCATCGATAGGTGTCTATTAACATTACTATTATCATCGATAGGTGTCTATTAACATTACTATTATCATCGATAGGTGTCTATTAACATTACTATTATCATTGATAGGTGTCTATTAACATTACTATTATCATCGATAGGTGTCTATTAATATTACTATTATCATTGATAGGTGTCTATTAATATTACTATTATCATTGATAGGTGTCTATTAGTATTACTATTATCATTGATAGGTGTCTATTAATATTACTAGTATCATCGATAGGTGTCTATTAACATTACTATTATCATCGATAGGTGTCTATTAACATTACTATTATCATCGATAGGTGTCTATTAATATTACTATTATCATTGATAGGTGTCTATTAACATTACTATTATCATTGATAGGTGTCTATTAACATTACTATTATCATTGATAGGTGTCTATTAATATTACTATTATCATCGATAGGTGTCTATTAATATTACTATTATCATCGATAGGTGTCTATTAACATTACTATTATCATCGATAGGTGTCTATTAACATTACTATTATCATCGATAGGTGTCATTAACATTACTATTATCATCGATAGGTGTCTATTAACATTACTATTATCATCGATAGGTGTCTATTAATATTACTATTATCATCGATAGGTGTCTATTAATATTACTATTATCATTGATAGGTGTCTATTAGTATTACTATTATCATTGATAGGTGTCTATTAATATTACTAGTATCATCGATAGGTGTCTATTAATATTACTATTATCATCGATAGGTGTCTATTAATATTACTATTATCATCGATAGGTGTCTATTAATATTACTATTATCATTGATAGGTGTCTATTAATATTACTATTATCATTGATAGGTGTCTATTAGTATTACTATTATCATTGATAGGTGTCTATTAATATTACTAGTATCATCGATAGGTGTCTATTAACATTACTATTATCATCGATAGGTGTCTATTAACATTACTATTATCATCGATAGGTGTCTATTAACATTACTATTATCATCGATAGGTGTCTATTAATATTACTCTTATCATCGATAGGTGTCTATTAATATTACTATTATCATCGATAGGTGTCTATTAATATTACTATTATCATCGATAGGTGTCTATTAATATTACTATTATCATCGATAGGTGTCTATTAATATTACTATTATCATCGATAGGTGTCTATTAATATTACTACTATCATCGATAGGTGTCTATTAATATTACTATTATCATTGATAGGTGTATATATTAATATTACTAGTATCATCGATATGTGTCTATCAATATTACTATTATCATCGATAGGTGTCTATTAATATTACTACTATCATCGATAGGTGTCTATTAATATTACTATTATCATTGATAGGTGTATATTAATATTACTAGTATCATCGATATGTGTCTATCAATATTACTATTATCATCGATAGGTGTCTATTAATATTACTATTATCATTGATAGGTGTCTATTAGTATTACTATTATCATTGATAGGTGTCTATTAATATTACTAGTATCATCGATAGGTGTCTATTAATATTACTATTATCATCGATAGGTGTCTATTAATATTACTATTATCATCGATAGGTGTCTATTAATATTACTATTATCATTGATAGGTGTCTATTAATATTACTAGTATCATCGATAGGTGTCTATTAATATTACTATTACCCGTGTCGGTGACCTCATGGACTAAAGTATCACATGCGCAATAGACTGGACACCAAAGACGGGGAGACCGGTCGAGTGTAATAAGAGTTGTTTTTCCTAAATAGTTTTTCACTCTCTCTCTCTCTCTCTCTCTCTCTCAACGCAAATGTGGGTACATATCCTCTAAAATTAAACCTTTATTATCCCTAACACACTAGCGTAATTAGTACATACTTGCATAATCCGAACGGGTATTAAGATGTGGCGGCTAGAATAGATTACTATTATCATCGTTTACGAGTTGTTTACTAATAATATTACTACTATTTCTATTATTATGTAATTACTAATAAGTTTTGATGACAGATTATTAGCTTAGTAAAAATAAGAGTTTATCAGTTAAGAATATAAAGAGAAAATTAATCCACTATTGAGTTAATTGACTATTTAACCTCAGGTCATTTAATTTAATAATAACGTTTTATAATATGATGGAATGATTAACAAGTTAGATCTATTTTAAGTATTGTAAAGTTCTAATTGATTAAATAAGACAACTACATAATTTATTAAAAATTATTGTACTGGTGTCAGATGATTCAATGATTGAGTGGCACAACTAATTCACATAGTTTTTTTCACCCAATTAAAGTTATGACAGTACTTTTTTAATTTTCAGAGTTGTTAATTAATTCATCATAATATAAAACTTTGTTATCAAATTGGTCGAACCAGTTTACTCAACAGGCTATTTCTCACTCTATATTATTTCTTATCTTCATTAATATACTTACATACAATAAGGCATTTGGAACTCGAAAGTTCATTGCCACATTTACAAAACTAAGCCACCTATCCCTATATTGAGCTTGTTCTATCCAGTCCACCTCATTACACCCTATCTCTTTCAGGTCCTTTCTAATGTTAACCCCCCATCTGCGTCTAGAACTTCCCAATAGTCTCTTTTCATTGTGTTTATCAGTTAGTACCCTGAACAATGTTCTAAATTCTTATATTCGCTTGCATGTCCTGCCCACAGTAATATGCGAGTTTGACGATCATAAATAACAGAGAGTATTGCGTTGCATTAATGATCAAGATGAACTGCCCTTAACTGTCAGATAAGGTCCTTCATACGATGATTTCATTATAGTTTAAATAAATTAAATTCCTTTGGTGTGAAGCCGAAAACTGAAGTCTCATCACTGGCTGTACAAACAAAGTTGGGTAATTTTGGGTGTTTATTTCGACCATAAAACACAAGAGTAATTGAAACTTAACGTCACCTTATTTTAAGTGACCCCAAAGTTTAATAAGCTCTTGCTCGGCTCATAAAACCCGAGTTTAATGCTTCGTTTAGCAACGATTTCATCCGGCCAAGAAAACATTCTAAAAAACAAAACAAATTTACACTGGGCTTGGGAGGAAATATAGGACAATAAATGTGATAGTTCCTTTTTTTTTTTGTAACTTGTTCTAGATGAAAACTTATATTTAAGAAGACGGGATGAAGATGTGTGATTGTATTAAAAAGCATCAGAAGTCTCTAAGAGAATGTAAAACTACAATCACCGCATCGTTATAACTGTTAAGATTAAACGCATATGTATTAATTACTCTAATGCAGGAGTTCCCAAACTTTTTTCCTCATGTCAGATTTTCCGTGCTACGCCCCTGTACCCAATACTTTTTTAATAAATTGCCTAAATTCGATTTGGTGGCATTTTATAAAAGAAATTAGTCATTTACATTACTTGCTTATTTTCTTTTAAACGTAAAAATACAAAATTATAACAAAATTACAGAAATGAATAAGAAGGAATTAGAGTAGACATATTTTTGCTGTACGTGATCTCATGAGTACAGTTTGTCCATAATGGTGAAACATCACATCTTGTATTTTATGATTTCAGTTTCACTTTTTCCACTAACACTTAAAATTGAGATACATTCTTACATAAAACATGTTCTGGAAGAACAAACATACTGGACGTAATATGTCACTCTTTATACAAACAGCAACTGAATATCTTTCACAATAGCAACACACTTAATTTGGCTTTCACATTTTTACAGTAACTTTAGAAACTACCTAAGAGAGGTATTTGTATCTTAATGTGACGTATGTGCTTGTTTATTGTCACACAAAATATCGAATCTGGACACAATGTTCGATACAACTACGCGAATCTCCTTCTCAACGTTAACTTTGTTTTTATATCTGTATTTTATTGCCGCCAGGGCTGAAAATACTGTCTCTCAAAGGTAGGATGTGTCAAAAGGGAGAATTACTCTCACGGCCTTCTTACTCAATTCTAGGTAGTCTGGTTAGCCCAGTTTTCAAGAAGCATTGGAATCTGGAACTCATAAATGAAGGAAGCGATTTCACAAGAATGTGTGCTTTCTTGTATGATTTATTCCAGTCGTTAAATAATAATAATAATAATAATATAATAATAATAATAATAATAATAATAATAATAATAATAGCGCATCTTACTATCCGTTCGGGTTATACGCTTAAGTACTAATTACACTAATGGATTAGGAATTGGGAAGGTTGAATTTAAAGGAAGTGAACCCGCATTTGCGTGGAGGGAGAGTGGAAAACCATTTAGGAAAAACCACCCCAGTTCACCCGAGTGAAATTCGAACCTCGATCTCCCCGTCCTCGGCAGTCTAGCTCAACATGAAACTAGCGCGTTAGCTAACTACACCACCGAGGCGGGTCAAGATAAAAGATTTGAAATCAATGATTAAGTGGATGCCACTGGTTGACAGGGACTATTTTATCATTATTAATGATGTGAATAAATAGAATGTCATGAAGGAACAACATTTTTGTTTGTATATCTAAAGGAAAAAGAAGCTATAAATATAACCTATTATAGGGTCTTTAATTTAAAATGATTTATTTTGATAATGCCATGCAGAAAACACTGAACTTTACTGTACATAATCCTATGGCTCAAAGCTAGAATAAAAAGTAATGAATGTAACTAGATAATATTTTAGAAAAAAGTTCTAACTGAAATCATGCATACTTAATTTACACAACTTCTAAGCTTAAAAAAGTAACAAAAACTATATTTTAACTAGCGGACCCGACAGATGTTGTCCTGCCCGAACGTTGGCTTTTCGTTTGGGTGGCATAATTGATTTCGATAATAAAACAAATACTATGTGATCATCACAATTACAAATTCACAATGAACTTCAATTAGTGAGTAACACAAATATTACAAATTCAGTGTTTGTCAAGACAACATACAAAATAAAAAATCTTTTCATTTTTGGCATTTCGCCCACAACTCCACAAATATCAGCTGTATCGAAAAACAACCATAACTATGAATTATTCTCAGATGTTCAATTATTCATGAACTTTTCGGAAGGTTTTAACGGTCAATTATTGATGAACTTATGATTTTTTTATCGGTCAGTTATTAATATTATATTCATTATTATAAATATTGGGGGGTGGTGGTGGTGAGGGGGGGGGGGTGAAATCTTGAGGTTACATGTTGTGATATGCAAAAAATCTAAAAAAAAAATCCCCCCCCCAAAAAAAATTCCCTAAAACTAAAAAAAATCCTAGAACCCGATTGAAGTGCCACCTACCGGGTCCAATTGTGAATCTAAACCATCCATGGACCCACTCAAACACACAAAAAATTTCATTAAAATCGGTCCAGCCGTTTAGGAGGAGTTCAGTGACATACACACGTACAGAAGAATTATATATATTAAGATAAAGAAGGACTTTTGTATAGTTCATACACATAGTCAAAATTGAATTTCTACAAAATACAACTACTTTATATTTTAACAATAACTTTAAAACGTTTCCATGTAAAATATTATCAAATGCAGATAGAACCCTTTTATTATCACCCGACGATATTTTTGTGTAAAGATAAAATAGCAGTATTACATATACTATAAGTCATGTAATGTAAAAAGTTTTTTATATGTGATTGAAAAATTAATTAGTAAGAGCTTCCTTCTTAGCTTTGTAATATCATTTAATTGATAACACACACAAGCAAACACTACTTTCTTACACTATTGAATTAGGAGCTCAAAAGTTCTACCCAGTCCCCCTCCCTCATTACACACTCTCTCTTTCAGGTCCATTCTAATGATACCCTTCCATCTACATCTAGGTCTTCTTAATGGTCTCTTACCATTGGGTTTGTCCAGTCAGTACCCTGAACAAGGTTCTAGATTCTTTCATTCGCACTGCATGCCCTGCCCATCGTAATCTATGAGACTTGATTATCCTAACAATGTCTTGTGATGAGTACAGGGTATGTAACTTATCATTGTGTAACTTCCTTCATCACCGGTAACTTCATCCTTTTTTGTATCAAATTTTTTCATGAGCTGTTTTTTTTCGAACACCCTAGATTTTTTTTTTTTTTTTTCGTCATGTAAGGTAGGCGACCACGTTTCACACCCATAGGGAACAACTGATAAATTATTGTTTCGTATATTCTGAGTTTTACATTCCTTGAAAGCGAGCGAGATATCAACAACATACTGACCGAGTAATAGCATGAATTTCCTGACTGTATTATTTTCCTATTTTCCAATCTAATATCGTTATTGCTAGTTAAAATTGTTCCTAAATATTTAAACTCATTAATCCTATCAAATGATATAATGTTCGCAGTAATCTCTAAATTATCGTCCTGAATCTGTGTTCTTTGTGTGATCATATACTTAGTATTTTCAACTTTCAATTCTAAACTTATTTCTTTACTAGCCTCTAATAATATTTCTGAACTTCTTGCCACACCTTCCTTACTATTGCCCAACAAAACTAAATTATATGCTTATCATAATAGCTGCATTGTACCTGATAATGTCAACTCTTCCTTAATCTCTTGCATTAACCTAATTGTATACTCTAATGCTAGTTTAAAAACTAATGGGGAAATTGCACCTCCGTGTTTCAACCCATTATGTATTTCGAAAGTGTCTGGTAGGTGACATCCAACCCATTCCCTGCCACGCGTATCGGTCAAATATACTCAATAAAGACAGCTTAGCAAGTTTTTTGGGTATCCCAAACTTAACTAAAATTTCGTATAATTTGTTTATTTTTAACTGAATCATAGGACTTTTTTTTAAAATCTATGTGTGATTGGTGAACCGTCATATTGTATTCTCACTTTTTTCTAATATTTGCCGAATAGTAAAAATCTGATCCATTTTTTTTTTATCTATTTCGTCGAAATCCACACTGAAGATCCCCAATTTTTTCCTCTACAAATGGAGTCAATCTCATTATAATACTATTGAATAAAATTTTATAGCATGTTGGAAGTAGTGAGATACTTACTTCTATAGTTATTACATTCTGTTCTATCTCCACTTTTTTTTTTAATGGCTGTTATAATACCTTCATTCCAGTCTTGTGGTGATACCTCATGGTTTCATATGGAACATAATTTGTGATTTTTATGAATGTCTATTACTAACTTTTCACCGCCTCTTTTTATTAGCTATTATTATTATTATTATTATTATTATTATTATTAATATTATTAGCACCGCGTCTTACTACCCGTTCGGGTTATACGCACTTACGCTAATGTGCAATGGTAGGGTGATTGTGAGATGAAATGGAGGACCTACAGTTTAACGTGGAATCCGAACCACGGTGGAGGCCTAGCATCCACACATTCACAAGTTGTGATTAATACACATCTTGTCAGAGGTGAAGGAAGGGTTTGGCAATCAGATAAATCTGTGCCGGGACCGAGGATTGAACCCCAGACCCTCAGCACTGAAGTCTGACACCTTACCCCTAGACCACCAGGTCACCTTTTTATTAACTCTGCTGAGATTGAATCTATACCTAGAGATATATGGTTCTTTAACTTCCTAATAGCTTCTTTGTCTTCACTAATACTTGTCTCGGGGCTAGTGGTTCAACAGTATTAATCTCAATACCCTTTCCCAATTCGGATCCTTCATGAACATTTAAAATAGGCCTGAAGGGGTCGTTCCATCTACTCAAAGCATCGTTCATGTCTGCCATCAGATTACAATTATCATAATTCACTAAATTGGCCCTAGATTGATAACTTTTAATATAAATGTTAATATATAAATAAAGGAGCAGACCCGAAGTGTGCCAAATAATTGAGCATCACTAAGGGTTCGAAAAGGGTTTTACTTATCCCGAGCGCGAATTGTGCCAAGCCCAATTCAATTAAAAGAAGGGGCAGACCCGAATTATGCCAAGTCCAGTTCAGTTAGATTGGGAAGACCTAGGCTTAGATGGGTGAATGGACCTGAAAGTGATAGGGTGTAATGAGGTATTCTGGATAGAACTAGCTCAAGATAGGGATAGGGTGTAATGAGATGAACTGGATAAACTAGCTCTAGATAGGGATATGGTGTAATGAGATGGACTGGATATAACTATATCAAGATAGATAGGGTGTAATGAGGCAGACTGGATAAATATAGCTCAAGCTAGGGATAGGGTGTAATGAGATGAACTGGATAAACTAGCCCAAGATAGGGTCAGGGTGTAATGAGAGGGACTGGATATAACTAGCTCAAGATAGGGATAGGGTGTAATGAGAGGGACTGGATAAACTAGCCCAAGATAGGGTCAGGGTGTAATGAGAGGGACTGGATAAACTAGCCCAAGATAGGGACAGGGTGTAATGAGATGGATTGGATAAACTAGACCTAATAGGGATAGGGTGTAACGAGATGAACTGGATAAACTAGCCCAAGAAAGGGACAGGGTTTAATGAGAGGGACTGGATAAACTAGCTCAAGATAGGGATAGGGTGTAATGAGATGAATTGGATAAACTAGACCAAGATAGGGATAGGGCGTAATGAGGTAGACTGGATAAACTAGACCAAGATAGGGATAGGGTGTAATGAGATGGACTGGATATAACTAGCTCAAGATAGGGATAGGGTGTAATGAGAGGGATTGGATAAATTAGACCAAGATAGAGACAGGGTGTAATGAGATGAACTGGATAAATTAGACCAAGATAGGGGCAGGGTGTAATGAGAAGGACTGGATAAACTAGCTCAAGATAGTGATAGGGTGTAATGAGATGGACTGGATATAACTAGCTCAAGCTAGGGATAGGGTGTAATGAGATGGATTGGATAAACTAGACCTAATAGGGATAGGGTGTAACGAGATGAACTGGATATAACTAGCTCAAGCTAGGGATAGGGTGTAATGAGATGGATTGGATAAACTAGACCTAATAGGGATAGGGTGTAACGAGATGAACTGGATATAACTAGCTCAAGATAGTGATAGGGTGTAATGAGAGGGACTGGATATAACTAGCTCAAGATAGTGATAGGGTGTAATGAGAGGGACTGGATAAATTAGACTAAGATAAAGACAGGGTATAATGAGATGAACTGGATATAACTAGCTCAAGATAGGGATAGGGTGTAATGAGAGGGACTGGATAAACTAGCTCAAGATAGTGATAGGGTGTAATGAGATGGATTGGATAAACTAGACCTAATAGGGATAGGGTGTAACGAGATGAACTGGATATAACTAGCTCAAGCTAGGGATAGGGTGTAATGAGATGGATTGGATAAACTAGACCTAATAGGGATAGGGTGTAACGAGATGAACTGGATATAACTAGCTCAAGCTAGGGATAGGGTGTAATGAGATGGATTGGATAAACTAGACCTAATAGGGATAGGGTGTAACGAGATGAACTGGATATAACTAGCTCAAGATAGGGATAGGGTGTAATGAGAGGGACTGGATATAACTAGCTCAAGATATTAATAGGTGGCGTTCTGTTGTCCGCCTAAGTGCAACAATAAACGTTCCACTTCCTATGCCATAGAATAAATAAGTTAGCTCGCTTTTGTTATAGGATTTAAGACAGTTCCATTAAAATGTTATTACGTGTGTATTATATATAAACATAAATGATTAGTCAATTATTTTAGTTGAATATTAAAAAACTTATTATAAAACTATAATACAATCAATAAGGATTAGGTGTCTTAACCTTGAGAACCTTTATATTTAAAAAAAAGTTATTTATTATGTGAGAAAAATTAATATTGATATACCAAAAAGAAATGCATACTCATATAATGGTAGGAATTTTTAATAATACAAATATTATCTTTTAACCATATTGAATATCAACTATTTAATTTTATTCACCTTAGCTCAGTCAGTATAATATATGCCTAGTAAACTAAGTGGCCCTGGTTTGATTCCCGGAATGTCCGAAATATTTAATTGTTAGCAGGGCCGGCGCCGGGATTGCGCCCTAGGCAAGGCTAACAAACTGTGCCCCTATCCCTTTCTCTCCCCCTAAAAAATGGATAATTTCAATTTTCCAAAACATTTGTTTTGTGAAAGAATTAAAAGCACATTTACTATAAATTGCAAGAATAAGTACTAAATACAAAAACCTTTGATTCTTTTTCTCAAACACGAATTAAAATATTTTAGCACACAAATCGTTCAAATTGTCTTGTGAATTGTGATATTAAATTTAAGTTGCTTAAAAATTTCAGATTCAAACATCAAAATTTCACGTTTCATGCCTTTTTCTTTGCAAATTTTTTTTTATCACCAATTCCTTCAGGTCAAGTGCTGATGCTTGGAAATGTTCAATTGATATAGGTGCTAAGCGAACTAGTCTATTTTGTAACATTGTTGAACGTATGTAAGTTTTTGTATGTTTGAGCTTTGAGAAACTCCACTCACCACTCGCCAATGATATTGGAAGTGTAATATCGATACTTATAGCAACAGAAACATTAGGAACACTATCCAGGAGTTTTTGTTGTAGTATGAATAAAAGTTCCTCTTTTGGTGACATAGACTTTGAAGTCTTCAAGCTATAAGCTCACAGCACATATCTTCATTATAAATATATTTTTTTCCATTCTGTACCAACGAATTTTCCAAATTTTTGCAGGTTTTGAATATATCTTAAGTAGATTTTTTATTGATACTGTTTATATTACCTATACAAGAAGCCAAATAGGGAATTATATTGTTGTAGTTGTTGGGATCTCTCTTCAACAGATTGTATGGCCACGTCTAAGACAGCGTAGTTAAAACCAACTTTGAATTTCTGCTTTGGATCTTGAGGTACCTCATCTTGGACTTCATACTCATACTGTCGTTTCTTTAGCCTTTTTCTTAAGTGTTCTGACTCAAATTTTGGTAGTATTTTTAGATTATTTGCAATCTTAGTAGCATCTATCAAAACTTGTTAAAAACCGTCATCACACCTGTGGCCCACAAGGTCACTTGCAATTGGCTTGAAGGTGAATTCAGATCAACCTCTTTGTTTTGTAGTAGCTTGCTTGTAATATTGACTTCACAAAAGGTGTTATATCATGTAACAAGCGATACCACTAACTTGAACGTACACATTGCATCAGCAAGAGCCTTAGCTTTTATTCGGGAAGTATTTCCAGATAAACCTTTTAGATTTGTTTCATCAAAGATCTCTATTAAAGCATCATTTTATTTACTACCAAGATGGTATTTTATTGGTTTCAAAGCTTCATTCCAACTCTCCCATCTTGTTTCACTCAATGGCTTAGCAGCTATACCTAAGTCTGATACATGATAGTTTCCGGAAAGAATCATAGAACGCGAAAAAAAATAAGATGTATCAAAAGAATACCTAGATAAAAACCAGAATATTATTGTCAGTTGCCCTTTTGAGGTCTGCGCCCTAGGCGACTGCCTAGATGGCCTAGTGGTAGCACCGGGCCTGAATTGTTAGTGAACTTGGAGGTTTCCCCTTTAACAGTCATAAACCGACTGCCAGTTGGGTGGGTGTTGTGTCTGTATATTTACGTTTGTTTATAAGTCGTATGATGATATAATCAGTCAATTCATTAAGTGCACTTTAAATACCCAAATAAAAAACTATTAGTAAGCCTAATTATGTTTCCCTTTGAATCCTATACAGATAATAATCCATGTCAGTGAACATGCGGTTTAAATATATTACACATTTAGTCTGGTTTTCTGGTGACGAGGAGGTAAGGGTTCGACCCTCAACCGAATGTTCTGTGATGGTGTATCCTAAATAGTTTCCAAATCTCTCACCACGCAAGTGAGGGTACATTTCTTCTAAACGTTACCGTTCTCATACTTACCTTAGTGTTGTAAATATGCTTCTAGCCTGAGCGTATTGTAAAACACGGATTATGTATGAGTCATTTGGATCTGTATTTTGAATATTCTATATTTTCTACCAGAATGATTTAAAAAACTTCAACAACTTGTTTTTATCAAAATAGTTTCCCACTCTTCCTCTCTACAAATACGGGTAAATTATATCTTAATTCTACCTCAGTCATACATTACACATTAGCTTAATTGATAAATGCACGTCATTTAACCCGAGTGGGTGGAGGGCGGGGGTGATACATTGAGGGAAAAACCCAGAGAAATATGTCAAATTGATAAATGTCCAATATAGAACATAAACCACAACTATTTTGCAAATCCTTGTTGACAAATGTAGGTAGATAAACTATTATTAGTCAACTTATTTTGTAATTCCCATTTGAAACTTCAGTAGTTCATGTAACATTATGAGATTAAGATAAGGGAAAATAAACGGTATAGGTTGTTCGATTTAAGGGAGTATGTGATTAAGTTTTAAAAGCGTTCAAGATTTTTTTCGTAATGAAGACATGAGAAGTAAAAATGTTGTTTGAATGTCTTAAGGGTACTAGCCACTTTCAGAAGGAGGAAAAAGTTTGGTACTTTTACCAAATTCGTTGTATTTTTATCGAAAACTATTGAAATTTTATTAAATGATCTCAAATACAACAAGGAGATGGTATCTCAGTAAATATTAGATAGGACTATTTCTGTATTAATAAAAAATTGGTTTGTCTGTTGGTCAGGGATGATATTTTAAAATTGGAAGGGCCTTTGCACAAACATATGCACCTAGAAGCAAGAATTTTAAATTTTTGATAAGATTTTTTTTATTCAAAACTGGTTTGACGTAAGTGAAATGAGGAGGTTTTATTTCCTGTCTGTTTTAAGTAAAGAAAAGCGTTGCCCAGGGTAACCATGCAAGTCATTGCATGTTTACCCCGGGCAACGCCGAGTCCTACTTCTGCTAGTATTGAAATAAAATAATTACATTGGATTTATTTCACACTAAACACTCGCTCCAAATTAAACTCACTAATTACTTTTCAAACGATCTAGTTAAAAACTTTATTTCACAGATAAACACTCATTAAAACATTAGCTAAAGTTATCGTCCTTCAGACAATAATTAGCAGAAGTAAATTGTTTGCTTACATTTGATTAATTGGTGTAGAATGCTGCTTTTAGGAAAACCATTAATTCCAACAAGGAATGTAACCTATGAGTGAGATTCTGGTATAAAGGAATTGTTAGAAAATACTAACTCTATTTTGTGGTCGACATTGATAGCAATTTACTTTATCACTCTAATAATAATAATTTCAATTTCAATTTCCTTTATTATAGTGCTGGCCAACAGTCGTAAGACCTATAACAGGCCAGCACTGAAAAGTACCCAAGTAGCTTACAGATACATATATTTACACGAGAAAATATGATAAACAAAAATGGCTAAATAATGTTATATACTGATGAATAGTTACGAAAAAAGTAGTAATAAATATAATGATAAGATAAAAAATAGCATTAATAGCAAATAACTAAAGAATGGTTAAATAATAATAATAATAATAATAATAATACTGCGCGTCTGGGCTACATCAATCGTAATCTCCTTTGTGGAAAGATAATCCAGTACTAATACACCTTTGGCCAGGGAACACCCGAATGTACTAATCGTACATCCTTTCCTTGGAGGCTCTTTTCATGTCCCGATGATATGATTTGATGATGATAGTAAGTATGAGGTTGTGAAACCCGTGGGAACACCTAAACCTAACTTACCAAACCCTGGTGACCTTTGGAGTAATTCCGCTTTCGGGAAAAATACTCAAGGTTCCAGCAGGGAACCGAACCTGGGACCCTTAGGCTCTTAGCCATGTGCACTGACAACTACACCACGGGATCCGTGAGTTTTATTATTTCAAAGGAATAGAAACTATCAAATGTGACGGCTAGAGGTTACAAAACCTTAAGCTTGCATTAAATTTTCACAGACTGTCAAAAATGTTCTCCCCCCTCTCCCCCCTCTCCCCCTTTTTTTAGTACTGCGTCTTACTACACGTTCGGGCTATACGTTTACGCGCTAATTACGATAATGTATTAGGGATGAGGAAGGTTGATGGCATTGGAAAATTATTGCGTTAAGACTTAAGTAGTATATCTTTACAACAAATGCTCACAAAATTGTATTAATATATTTGCAAATATCTCAGAAACTGTTGCTTTTATAAAAATATATGTCAAATAAAAGTTTTTTATTTCTAATAGTCCTACAATTTTGCAATGATAAGTTGTTTAGTTTCTCAAATAGTTGTGGAGATACGGAAATTAACGCTTCTGTAAAGTACCCTAAAAATCATTTTCATAGGAAAATGAAAATAGTCAGTTTATTTATAATCTTAATCAACGCCTAGATACGAATTTTAATCAAAATTGTTTGAGCAGATTTTGAGAAAACCGACTTTTTCTCTTTTCGCCCTTTATAAAACTACTCTTAATTTTAAGTTTTAATAGACACACAGACAGACGGCATTGCAAAGACTATTTTTTTAGGGTTCGGGGGCTTATGAGAAGTTGACATCCATCAACATTTCAGGTTAGTTTTTTTTACGGTCACAATACTTAAACTTTAATGTCCAAAAAGTTAAAATATATATATATATATATATATAATTGCGTATAGATTGAAAGTTATTGATTTTATAAAAATATGTTTCGAATAAAATATTTGTGTTATTAATATATATACATATTTGTAATGCTAAGTAATTTCATATCTCAAATAGTTTCGGAGCTATTATTAAAAATGTTAATTAACGCATCAGACCGGAGCCCTTAAAGCCATTTTGCCGAAATATTGAGAGTAGCCATTTTGTTTGTAATATTTATTAATGTTTATAAATGAAATTTAATCAAAATCGTTATAGTTGATTTTGAGAAAATCGACTTTTTCTCTTTTTGCCCTTTAGTAAACTACCCTTAATTTTAAGTTCTAATATACACACAGACAGACGGCATTGCAAAGACTATTTTTTAGAGTTCGGGGGGTAATGAGACGTCGACATACATCAACATTTCAGGTTAGTTTTTTTTTTTTACGGTCGCAATACTTAAACTTTAATGTCCAAAAAGTTTTAAAATATATATATATATATATATATAAATTGCGTATAGATTGAAAATCATTGATTTTATAAAAATATGTTTTGAATAAAATATTTGTATTATAAATATTATACATATTTGTAATGCTAAGTAATTACATATCTCAAATAGTTTCGGAGCTATTATAAAAAATGTTAATTAACGCATCAGACCGGAGCCCTTAAAGCCATTTTGCCAAAATATTTAGAGTAGCCATTTTGTTTGGCATATTTATTAATGTTTATAAATGAAATTTAATCAAAATCGTTTGAGCCGATTTTGAGAAAATCGACTTATTCTCTTTTTTCCCTTCAGTAAACTACCCTCAATTTTAGGGGTAGATATCCAATTCCAAAAACTCCTCGGGTGAACACTATGAAAACCCTAGATATCAAGTTTTAGTTCAATCGGTAAAATAGTTTAGGCTCAAGTTGGAGGTACAGACAGACAGACAGACGGGAATTCAAAAACCAATTTTTCTGATTCAGGGAGTCATGAAACGTCAAGATTCATCAAAATCTCGAGTTCGATTTTTTTGAAGATCACCATACTTTCTCTACTTTTAAGATAGAGAGAAAGGAAAAAGTATGTTATTTTTCCTTAAAATTCTTATGAGAAATGTTTGCACAGCAATAATCTATCTCCATTTTAGACTCAATAGTCAATATTTACATTTTTTATTGGTCAAAATATATAAATGTATAATTAAATATCAATGCGATGACTTGAAGATGTGCAACACCTTATAATATGTTAAAATTTGAACCAGAAATCGAAATTTTAATACGAAGTGTTGACCCTTGTGTACCCAATATTAATCTTTTTTATCTCATTATTTTGTAACCCCCTTTTCCCCAAATCTCCCTTCGTAAGGGATAGTAAGACAAAGGAGAGAGAAAGTCTGTGTGGTGCACCATACCATTTATTTTTTTCGCCGGAGTGTTTAACTTTGATCTGACTTTTAGTCCGCTTACCCAACAATAAGTGTTGTATTTAATAATATTATTTCTAATTGTACCAAAACTTACTTGAGAAACTCCTATTTGAACCATTATGAATAATTACCTTCTTGGTATTAAAATAAATGTTAAAATTTAGGTATAATTAAATATAATTAAAAAACTACATAATATATTATTATGACGATAAGATATTTATGGTCAATTAACCAATTATAACCAACTATATCTATTACACAAAAACCTCCGTAATATAGAAATAAATGCTTTCCAAAGTGTACCATTAGCTTAAAGTAATTTCTATTTCAGTAATTTAAACCTAATTATTCATATAAAGAAGCCCCTATAAATACTCGAGTTTCCTATTCAAAAAAATAAAATATTTCAGCCTTAACTTGAAGAGCACGGGAGATATATAACATAAGGTATGTAGCAACGATTAAAATCTGAGTTAAGAATAAATTAATTTTTTATATTAATATAATTAATATTGAAATATATTACATTATTTGACAAGTAATGGTATAGTTTTTCAAATCCAATTCAAAATTTAAGTAAAATTTATATATGTCCTTGGTGAAGTAAGGATGATGTTTTGAAATTAAAATCTGATATTTATTTTAAGTTTCATAATACATATTGTTATATTATGGTGTTATTGGACAATATTTGTACTAAATTATTTATACTAAATATCTTGACCATCTGAACAATAGTATATTCATTGTCTCGCTCTTTAGAATCTACCACCTTTTCCTCGACAGCCTAAGTCTTATCTACATCCAGTGCTCGTAGGTCACTCCTCAGTCCATTATTTAATCTGAGCCTTGGTCTCCCCAGTGACTTTCCCTCTGGCTCTCCTAGATAGTCTAATCTACATCCAGTGCTCGTAGGTCACTCCTGAGTCCATTATTTCATCTGAGCCTTGGTCTCCCCAGTAACCTTCTTCCCTCTGGCTCTCCCAGGTTCACCTCCTTTAAAACTTCTTGCTTCTCTCTCAATATATCCGCCAGTCACTCAATTATTCTGTTTCTTATTATTGCGGTAGTGTCTGCTTCTTTAAAAATATCATAACATTTTTCCTAATTCATAATCCTAAATTTTGATGCACTTGTTCAAAAAATTTCCTTAGTACTTTATTTTTGAACACTAAAATATTTTTCTCCGTCTTCTTGCTTTATGTACACGCTTCAGATACGTAGAATGGCACCGTTCATAAGATTGTTTTATATATTCTTATTTTTGTTCTTCTAGAAACCATCCATATATTGAAAATTGTATCTAACCCACATAAACTTTTGTTTGAAGCTTCTATCCACGCTATCATCTCCTCTACCTTATTATTGTTTTTATTCATTGTAGTTCCAAGGTACTTGAAGGGGCTAAACTTTCAAACTTCATTTCTTCAATTGATAAGGTTTCATTATTAATAGTATGAATATTTTAACCAACATTTATTCTATATATTTTTTAAATGATTTAAAAATATTATGAAGTAAATATGTGTATTTTTTAATTAAGAATATGACAATGATGATTTAAAAACATATATTCTCTAAAATTAATATTACTATTCCATGCTATAAGCAACTATTCTTTATCATAACTCATAAACAAAATGGCTTTAAGAATGCTAAAATTTGAAACATATTCTAGATACATTCTAAAATGTCTTATATTTAAAACTTGATTTGCTTTTTATGAGCAAAGAAAAAAAAATAAAATACACGTTTATGTTGTCCAACAAACAGCTGAACACTCACTTTACCATAAATATGCAACATATATTCTTGACTGACCACTCCAAAAGTTTATGATTCCGTTGAAATATTAGTAAGTCTCTCACCTATCCATGTGAATCTCCGTCAAATAATGCTGATTATAACTGATAGCATGTATTAGATTATAGTTTTATGTTTTCGGTAACTAACGTTAAACTCTATATGATCACACTGATAGGCAGGACCCGGATTTTGTTGGCCTATGAATTATCATAAATTTACCAAAACGTTCTAAGAAATCTAAAAATCTATTTGAAAGGAAATTAAATGGCAATATTTTCTCTTCTTTTAAAATAGTCCTACCCACTGAACTACTACGTCTATGATAGATATTGAAGAACTGTTGGTATCTCCATGTGTGAAAAAACTAGAATATTCTGTGAAAATTACAAAAACACTGGCCTTTTCTCGCGTCCCTTTCCATTCTACCTTAAATTACATGCCTTGATATGTGTACAACACCAAAACCAGAACACATATAACGGTAATACCCTAGAATATGTACTGAGTGAAACTTGAGAATGTGACTCTGGAATTTTTTTAAACAAAGCTGATCTTCCTGGCCTTGGCAATAAAAATTCATAAACAAATAGATTAAAACACTTCCCTAATAGTAGAATATAGGATCGCTAGATTGGGTTAGGAGGAAAGGTGAAAATGTATCTTTCCCAAACCTAAAAACACAGTAATTTTTGGTGTGCTATTATATTAAAATTTGTCAGGAAAGTGGCTATAACAAGAAAAGTATGAAAGTTTTATAACTTAACAAAAAAGAATTGAAAAATAGGCGGGAAGGGTGACTAAAAAAAATAACAAATAAACTTCTTTGTTTAGTAACATTTTGGAATATTTTAATCATGTAGGAATAGTTTTAAATGTATAATATCATTAATTTAATATATTATTTTAAGCCTAACTTATACTGCAATAAGCTGGAAACAGTAATTGATGTAAAAGTAAATATCTATGTGGTGCAACATTCTTGTCTCTCTATTATCGGCCACCCAAACAAAATCTTCTCGAAGGACAGTGGGGAGGAAGCGCGGGACGAATATATCTTGTTACTAAAATATTCTAGAAGCAAAACCTTCATAAACAACTCTGATGGCAAGCCGAAATGAGGACACTCGCTTAGTAGTCAAAGAGCAGTCAGGACCTGTGTTTTATCCAAAATAAAACATATATTTATATTAATCACCGAATCTGATTCAGAATCGTAACTATTCTGCGAAGGTCGCTAGATTGGATCATTCTTGATCCAAGTTACTTAAGAAATGAAATAGCGGTGTGTGTGATATCCGATCTCATAATCACCCTGTTCAACAGCAATGACGTTGAATACATAATTCACTAAATTTAAATAAGTGATTACATTTATAGATTTACAAAAAAAAATCAACATAATCAGTATTATATCAAAACACATAAACTGTGATTAGTGAGTCCATGTCAACACAAAATGTAGCGCCCTCCGCGAACAAAGAAAATTGAACATTAACATTGCAAAAGTGACTTCCAAAGTATAGGCAAGAGATATCACTACAAAAGTGTTACCCCTTTTTTGGCATGAATCTCGAACCTGAATAAAACATTATAATAGTTACTTTTTAGTTTTGACTTAAACTACATTGCTTTGAGGAATGTGCACTTTTAAAATATTTTAAAGTTATAATCAAAAAACATTAATCCAGTTAAAAAAACTAAAGGAGAAGAACTTATATTATTCTTGTTTAGAGTGTCAACTTTATCTTTGTCCCGATGTGTGAAAAGAAAATCGCTGATAAATTAATTTGTTTACAGCCGTTGTTCCCAGACTGTGGTAAGCATACCTTTAATGGTACGTACAATTATTCCCAGTGGTTCGACGTGAGAATTCAAACAAAAATATAAAATTAAAGTTGGAAAAAGATATAACCTCTGCATATCTTATAAATATATTCGTAACAGGTCTAGCCAAAGGTAAAACAGATCTAAACAGTGGTTGGAAGGTTGGCGACATTGGTTTAAGCTAAAACAACCAGTAGTCACGCGAAGTCCATGATACTGAATCAACCGGCAAAATTAAAATTGTACTGAATCAGTAAAGACTCAGCATTATTTTAGAAATTACGGAAATTTTTGGGGTGGTACAACATTCTAAATATTTGGGGACTGCTGTTTTAGAGGAAGAACACTCGACTGGAGTTAATGTTCAGAAGATATAAACTAAGAGCTATTTTATCTATAATTTCAGTATTTTCATCTTTAAAAGTTTAGCTGTGCCACTAATCACTAGTAGTTTATGACAACAGAATATTATTTGCGGCGAATAGATCTGTGACCCCTTGTTTCGGACAGAGCAGCGTGATATTATACGCGCTAACGCTCACAGTAAACTAGACTGCCGATGATGGGAAGATCGAGGTTCGAATCTCAGTCGAGTATTCTAAGGATATTTTCCCCTAAATGTTTTTATACACACCCTCCACGTAGTACATAAGCGTACAAACTGAACGGGTAGTAAGATATGGTGATAAAAAAAACTCTATGTTCATGAACCATCTATGTTTGACCATACTCGCCGTAGCGGCTGCAATATCACAAGGACTTAGTGATATACGAACACTATATATACCTTACACATTATTCAAACACTAATTTCTTTTGACAATTATTTATAAACATTTTTATAATTAACTATCAGGCTGAATTGGCGATCTAGGGGTAAGATGTGAGACCTCTGTGTTAGGGGTCCGGCCTCAAACCCCGGTCACGGCACATATTTATCTGATTTCCAAACCCTCCCTTCACCTCTGACAAAGTGTATGCTCGACGCTTTGTGAATGTGTGTAATGCCAGGGCCTCCACCGTGGTTCGGAACCCATGTTCAAGTGTAAGTCCGGTCCCGTCTGCTTTCCACCATCATCATTCTCACGTATCATTCTCTCATCAGTTTATTTTCTAACCGGGATCCTAATAACCTGTCTTCTAGTGGTAGCTAAGGTTCTTTGTCCCGCTTATTTTTTCCTCCATTTATTTTTTCTTTATATCTTCTTATAGCTATTACTAATGATCTAATCTGGTTTAGGTTCTTAACATAGATAGTCCATTCCTATTGATGTTTCCCTTATTCACTATTTGGTCCGCCCAGGGTAATTTATTTCCCCGGTACTCCCCACCTCTGACCTCCACTCCTGGTTTATCCCATTACTGAGACCAGGCTCTCTCAGAAGTGGCGAACATCCCCTATCCGCCACCTGGGGAGATGCCCTAACGGAGATAGCGCTCAGCCTATCTAACCTATAAATTAATTTAAATTTTTACTTAACTAATCCTTCACTACTACTATCCTACAACTATCATCAGCTCGCCGAACTTTATTCCTGCTTTATTTCTTGGCTCGTTTGTCTTAGTCTCCTGACTGTACAGAGGGGATGCATTTCATCGGTCTTCTCAGAGCTAATCACTGGGGTCAGGCGGATCGACTCAGCTGTGTTTGTTCCAAACACGCCGGGCATTTGATCCTTGAGCAGTTCCTTAATGTTTGCTATGCCATATTCATTTGGCAGTTTTCCGCCCGCATCCCAGGCTGCAGTCTCACCCGACCTTTCCACGTCAGGCATCTCCACTGGCCTTTTGTTACAGGTGGTCCAGACCTACTTCTAGCTTCCCCTTCCTTGAATCTGTCCTATTTGTTTTTCATCCACGCCCAATTAATGAGATATTTCCTTCTTCTTTTATACCTTTTCCTTCACTCGAGTCACTGGTCTCTTCTCTTTCCATCTCACTATCCTGTTCTTTTCCCTCTACTCCAATTCTTCGATCTTTCTTGCTTACACCCTTAACAATAAAAAAACTCCCCTTTCTTGACTGCCGACATGAGATTCGCCATGTTGTCTAAGTATCCCCCACTCCCCTGGTCCCTTAGCACATCCACACCTGCTATCTTTGTACCTTCTTTACCTACATACTTCTTATATCTATTGTCACATCACACGCTAAGACTACGTGCTTGGTTATACCTTCACATCCACATTCACACTCCTTGGTATCGACCAGGCCTAGTTCATACGACGAGGCCCTGTATGGCCCCTTTCCAGTGATATAGTGCAGTAACTCTTGGGGAGGGACTAGATGTTTCATTTGCAGTCTTTCCCAGATGTTCGGAAAGAGTTGGTACGCTCTTTTACCAGGTTTCGGAGTATGATTGCTTTGTTTCATTACCAATGATTCTATATTCGGCAAGTTACAATCTATTAACTCATCCAGATATAAGATCAGCATTGCCGCACATTCTATACTTCATATAGAGTGCTTTTCACATTCATGTTTCTAAATCTGGGTTGTTGTTATTGTTGATGTTGATATTGTTGCAGATGGGGCGTTTTCTGTTCATCACTGCGGTGCTGCTGGCTGCGTTTGCAGCACTGGAAACAGCTTCCAGCCCAATTGATGATGAAGACTATAACAATCCTCTCAATTCAGATTTCTTAAAGACACTTTTATCATCCATTGTTGGGATGTTCCCGTTTTTCCACTCATAAAAACACACATATTATAACAGAAAGGCGGTGACCGTTTAAAAAATACAACATAATCATATATCGCGTCTATTCTTTACTTATATATTCTATTTGGCCATATCTTTCTTCTTTTGGCAAATTACTCTATATTTTAATGAGTAAAAAATATATCATGTTTATTAAATAAATAACCAAAATACAGCAAAATCATTTACCTTTTTCGCGTTCCATACATCCCAACCTAAAGGCTCAGCATTATTTTACTGACGTCACCAGGCCTTTCGACATTTTAAATACTTTGCACTATGAAGCGTTTTCAGCCCAAGCAACTTATTTTATTTATATAAACAAGATGTGTCCATTGTTTTTTTGATTATCCTAACATAAATATTATATTATTATTGAGAGTATAAATTTGTAACGTCTTAAATAATTTAAATAAAATAAAAATATGCACGTATCACGTTGTTTACTTAAATTCTAAGCACAATTAGTTTAAACTTCATTGACAGTGTACCTGACTTTGAATAGTAGATCTTTTTGAAGAGGCTTTCTAACGTTGTTATTAATTAATCTATATTTAGAGCGTTAACACACATTTTATTAATTACCTAAAATAAGAGGTAACTACTTTTTTCTCACGAGCACCATGTTTTATCGCTAGTCTGGTCTATTTGCACATTTACATTGAAGAGGTATGTATGATTTAGGTGTAATATCAAGGAAATAACCCGCATTTACGTGTGGGGAAATTGATACGTCATTTAGGACTGTGGTTCTCAACCAGGGGGTCGTGCCCCATTGATGAGGCGGGAAATACTATCCAAGGGGGCGTGGAACAGTTTGGAAATTACATTAAAATCAGCTAAGAATTGGACCCAATATTTTTTCAATATATTTTCCAGCGGAAAAGATTTTTTCTTGGTATATGGGTAACACTGCCTACCAGTCGTAAGACCCAATATTCAAAAACTCATAAAAACAAAATTGTGCCAACCATCACATTAATTTTTAGTCAATTTATTTTTAACATTACGCTGTCAGTGTTACATTGGTGTTTATGTAAAGAAATGATTATAAAAAAATTAAATATTTTTTTAAAATTGTCTCAAAAATATTGAGATGTTTAGGGGTTGGCATATGATAAAATAAACGTTGGAGGGGAGGGGGTATAAATTTGATGCTCTACCAAGGGGCCACAAATCATAGCTTGTCAATATTTTAAATAATCTGATCTCCTAGCCTTCAAACCAGACCAGATTAGATTAACGATCTGTACTGCGTGTTCACAAATGCGGGGACGATGAGGTAAGAGGTCATCCATAAACCATGTAACGTTGTTTACGAAGGGGGAGGGTGCCTATAATTTTCACAGTTCATTTGCCATAGGAGTGTAGGTAACCGAGATCAAGCTATTGCTACCAGATTTAATTTTCTGTATCCATTCACCAAACCATATAACCTGTAGCCAATTGATTTGTGCTGTTTTCACGTTTGACAATAAAACTTTTATAACATACAATTTGTTTTTAATTTTTCTTTTCTTTTAAGCATTTTTAGATTATTTAAATACTAGTGTATTAAAAATGTAACCTTTGGATGTTATCTTTTTTGTGTAAGTCGGCGTCTGTATTTTATTTAACTTAAAAATAATTTTCAAATAAAGAGTTTCTAAAAATATGATTTTCTTCAAAAATTAAATAGGTGGAGTGGATATAATAAGTGTTTTTGATGACGTCATCTAAACATATTTCTGTTGTGTTGATGCGCATGTGTTTTCAAAATAAAAACATTCTATGTTGAGACTAATTTTATGTATGATTCTTTCTTTAAGTTGTAAAAACACATTAGTTTATTTATTTCGGTGGCAGTTATTAGAAGATACAAATGTGGACATAATAATTTTTAATTTAAAATTTCTGCATATATTATCTCGTTGCCACAACCGTGAAACAAGAAACACAATAATTGTATTAATTTTTTTAATCTTTCAATTTTTAAGGAAAAAACCAGCTATACAGTAATATTCAGGAAAGTATTATTTGAAGCGTTTGTTTAAAGTTTTGAATGATAATCTAATATTACTAAGAATTTAATTACTACTTACCCACAGTTTTACATTAGTGACTTTCAAACAATATTTGCAATAATAAAATACTGCTAGCTGTCTGTTACTACCACTCATATCACGAATGGACTGTACACGGTGTTACATAGGGAAAGAAAGGTTACATTACAATGTTACGTAACACATATATTATAAATTCAAATATTGAAAACATATTTCTGGTTCAAATTTTCACCGTTATAAAACATACATATAAGCAACTTTTAATTCTGAGTAGAATTATTATTATTATTATTATTATTATTATTATTATTATTATTATTTTTGGCACTGCGTCTTACTACCCGCTTGGGTTATACGCACTTACGTTAATGTGTAATGGTAGAGTGATTGTGAGATGAAATGGAGGACCTACAGTTTAACGTGGGATTCGAACCACGGTGGAGGCCTTGCATTCCTCTCATTCACAAGTTTTGATTAATACACGTCTTGTCAGAGGTGAAGAAAGAGTTTGGTAATCCCATGTTGGGACCGAGGATTGAACCCGGACCCCCAGCACAGAAGTCTGAAAACTTACCTCTTGACCGCCAGGTCACTCCTGAGTAGAATTAAAGTTTGAGTTCTTTTTTCAGTTAAATAAAATATTCATAATGAAAAAAATAAAATTAATTTTTTATGTGAAAAATTTACGTAATACATGTTGGAGGGAGTAAAGGATTGGACAAAATATCTCCTTGATGTTACATGATATTATAGGGGAGCGAGGACAGAAAAAAAAGGTAAATAAAAGCGTTACGGGTCTTATGGATGACTCCTTATGTCAGTAGAAATGTACCCACATTAGTGTGGAAAGAGGATATTAAAAGTAGAATGTGTAAGCTAATATGTTGAGTCCAAAGAGCCCCCTTTTCTTTAGCAAATACTGACCGCATAGTTTCTTCTGAAGTAAAATATGTAAAAGTGAATTATAAGGTTGGACATATTTATCAATACATATTTATTGAACCCTAATTAAATTCCCCTATGTCGGTTGATTTGTAGGATCATTGTTTTAAGCACAAGGTGAAAATACATGTTCATTCTCTGCGCGCAATAGTACTTCACTTATCATTTAACTGATTTAAGCCAAGGGTTTAGCTGGATTTGTTGTAATTACTGTTTTAATAATTATCTTTTACAGATAGCATTCTTGTATTTGCACCTTAAGTTAGAAGTATTGGAACTATATTTAGTTTGGTTGCAGATAGTTTATTAATAAAACTATCTGGAAACGCAACAAATATATGGGGGTCATTTGTAAATTAATAACCATTTTGTTATAAAACAATACAAATGTATTTATCCAAATGATACTTCTGCTTCAACTACTTACAACGTTTTTCAACATAGTCAACATTAAAATTAAGTCATTTGTCCATACATGGCATGAGCTTGACGATTACCTCCCCCACCCCCTCTCCTCCTTTTCTTTCTATGTTTTCATCCATTTGCCGCCCATAATTCTCCTTCAGTTTTGTGAAAAGATGTGATTCCGAGAGTCTCTGGTCAGTACTGTTATAAGGAAGATGGTCGAGGGTTTCCCAAACATGTTTTTCCAAAACAGTTTGCATTTGGCTTGCCACTTGTGTTCGTGCAATATCGTGAAGAAGACACAGTCGACTTCTGAGTAGGCTCCACCACGTACAATACATCAAGTTGTCCCACCACATTCTCTAAATAGGTTTGTGGCCATATGTGCCGAAAATTCAGCTGTTTACTATTAAATTACTTTAACTATAAATATTAAAATGTAGCAGGCCAACTTTATTTGAATTTGACACGACATATTTTCCAAAACATCCAATCTAATTTTTGAATACGCCATTTGTTTTTGATTCGATTCTGAGCACATATCCCCGAAGTTTATCTTTTGTGTTATAAATGTATACCAATGGTAACGATCATTTTCTAAATCAAAGTTTGTTGATGATATAAGTTTTTGATTCGATTATGCTCAAATGAGCCTGAAATTCATCTATTGTGCCATAAAATCACGACACTGGCGAAGGAACTTAATCTATTTGAAGAATGTGGCAGGCAACTTGATGCAGGTACCCCGACGGGCTGTTTTGGATAGCGCACCGCAGCCTTATCAACATCGCCCTATTGTGTCTGCATTTATGGTGTCAACGCAAGAAAATAAGTCAACCAAATGAACGCCTTTACTGCCCCCCCGCTATCCCCTACCTCTCAAAATGACCATTATTTTCAAATTTAAGGCCATTCAACAAGAAATCTTCTCTGAGAATGAGAAATACCTTGTAGTTTCTATAATGTTTTGGTACAGATTGTAACAAATGGTGCCAAGAGGGGGGACAGTTGGCACTAAACAGTCTACGAAAACCTGCTGGGCTAAAGCTTACTATCTTACAAGTTTGTAAATACCTTCAGAAGGAAATGTTGCTTTTCTTCCCTTGAGTTATCAAGACTTACAGCGTTCTATTTTTAATTTGTCGCTCTGTATTTTTATTTTTTTCGCCGGAGTGTTTAACTTTAATCTGACTTTTAGTCCGCTTACCCAACAATAAGTGTTGTAATTAATAATATTATTTTTAATTGTACCAAAAATTACTTGAGAAACTCCTATCTGAACCATTATGAATAATTACCTCCGTGGCATTAAGATAAATGTTAAAATTTAGGTATAATTAAACATAATTAAAACACTAAATAATATATTGTTATGACAGTTAGATATTTATGGCCAATTATCCAGTTATAACCAAATATATCTATTAGACAAAAACCTCCGTAATATAGAAATAAATGCCTTACGAAGTGTACCATTAGCTTAAAGTAATTTCTATTTCAGTAATTTAGACCTAATTATTCATATAAAGAAGTCCCTATAAATACTCGAGTTTCCTAGGTATTCTATTCAAGAAAATAAAATATTTCAGCCTAAACTTGAAGAGCACGGGAGATATATAACATAAGGTATGTAGCAACGATTAAAATCTGAGTTAAGAATAAATTAAATCTTGTATATTAATATATTGATATTGAAATATATTGCATTATTTCAAAAGTAATTGTATAGTTTTTCAAATCCAATTCAAAATTTAAGTAAAATTTATTTGTTTCTTTGGTGAAGTAAGGATGTTGTTTTGAAATTAAAATCTGATATTTATTTTAAGTTTCATAATACATATTGTTATATTAAGGTGCTATTGGACAATATTTGTATTAAATTATTTATACTAGATATCTTGACCATCTGAACAATAGTATATTCATTGTCTCGCTCTTTAGAATCTTCCACCTTTTCCTCGACAGCCTAAGTCTCATCTACATCCAGTGCTCTTAGGTCACTTCTGAGTCCATTATTTCATCTGAGCCTTGGTCTCCCCAGTGACCTTCTTCCCTCTGGTTCTCCCAGGTAGTCTCATCTACATCCAGTGCTCTTAGTTCACTCCTGAGTCCATTATTTCACCCGAGCCTTGTTCTCCCCAGTGACCTTCTTCCTTCTGGCTCTCCTAGATAGTCTCATCTACATCCAGTGCTCTTAGGTCACTCCTGAGTCCATTATTTCACCCGAGCCTTGTTCTCCCCAGTGACCTTCTTCCTTCTGGCTCTCCTAGATAGTCTCATCTACATCCAGTGCTCGTAGGTCACTTCTGAGTCCATTATTTCATCTGAGCCTTGGTCTCCCCAGTGACCTTCTTCCCTCTGGCTCTCCCAGGTAGTCTCATCTACATCCAGTGCTCGTAGGTCACTCCTGAGTCCATTATTTCATCCGAGCCTTGGTCTCCCCAGTGACCTTCTTCCCTCTGGTTCTCCCAGGTAGTCTCATCTACATCCAGTGCTTTTAGGTCACTCCTGAGTTCATTATTTCATCCGAGCCTTGGTTTCCCCAGTGACCTTCTTCCCTCTGGTTCTCCCAGGTAGTCTCATCTACATCCAGTGCTTTTAGGTCACTCCTGAGTTCATTATTTCATCCGAGCCTTGGTTTCCCCAGTGACCTTCTTCCTTCTGGCTCTCCTAGATAGTCTCATCTACATCCAGTGCTCTTAGGTCACTCCTGAGTCCATTATTTCATCCGAGCCTTGGTCTCCCCAGTGACCTTCTTCCCTCTGGTTCTCCCAGATAGTCTCATCTACATCCAGTGCTCGTAGGTTACTCCTCAGTCGATTATTTCATCCGAGCCTTGGTCTCACCTGTGACCTTCCTTCTGACCCTCCCAGGTACACCTCCTTTAAAATTTCTTGTTTCTCTCTCAATACATCCACCAGCCACTCAATTATTCAGTTTCTTATTATTGCGGTAGTTTCTGCTTCTTTAAAAATACCATATACCGCCGATGATGGGGAGATCGAGGTTCGAATCTCAGTCGGGTGTACTGAGGTTTTTTTCCAAAATGGTTCTCCACTCTCTCTCTCCACGCAAATGTGTGTACACTTCCTATAAATATTTCCTTCCTTAACTCTAAAACCATTAGAGTAAATAGTACATAAGAGTATAACCTGAGCGGTTAGTAAAATATGGTGCTAAAAACAACTCTATGTTCATGAACCAACTATGTTTGACCATCTCGCCGTAGCGGCTAGAATATAACAACGACTTGTAGATATACGAACGATATATATACCTTACACATGATTCAAACACTAATTTCTTGTGACAATTATTTATAATCGTGTTTACTGTTTAATATATTACCTTCAATAGTAGAAGTGCATAGTGCCTAGCAATATTCATTGAATATTCCTGTAATTAACAATGCAGTTATATAAGCAGGGCCGCGTTTATGAGGGAGGTGGCCTCACATTCCAGGAAACAACATTTCTCCCAAAAATTATTAAATAAATTATAGTTATTATTCTAAATTTCGATCCCAAAGTGTACGACTAGATAACAGCAATAAGTATTTACTTAGTGATTGTATTCCATTCCAGATTCCTGACAACCCTAACTTAATGTAATTTAAGATTGACGTTATTCGAGTAATGTGCTGCAGTAGAATAAGCCACCATTGTAATAACACTGTCAGTCAATGGAAGACTAACACTGCAATGGTTAAAGAGGAACTTAGTTTTGTAACTTAATTGGACTGATTGTTTGCATTCAATAAAGTACAGACATTTAATGGGTTGATCAATATTCCATAAAACATGATACATTATTAAGTAACATAAGTACCAAGTACATTTCAGTATATTATAACTGTCTAGTGTTAAAATTGAAAAACTGACGTACAAAAGGGGGAGACAGGGGCCTCACTTTTTTTTTTGCCCCGGGCTTCACATTTTCTTAAAACGTCCATCAATCAGCTTACAACTATGAAAACTCTCTCACATGCTTTAAGAAGTTTTTATTAGTGGCTTTTAATTCTGCGTTGTTGCAGATGTGGCGTTTTCTGTTCATCACTGCGGTGCTGCTGGCTGCGTTTGTTGCACTGGAAACAGCTTCCAGCCCAGTTGATGATAATAGAAAGGATGTATACAATCCAAAGAATTGGGAATGGTCACTTTAATCCTTCATTACAGGCCTGATCCCACTTTTCCACTCAGCATAACCCACATCTTATAACAGAAAGGCGTTGACCATTAAAAAAAATACAACATAATCATATATCGCGTTTACTCTTTACTTATATACTCGATTCGGTCATATTTTTCTCCTTTGGCAAATTACTCTCTATTTTAATGAGAAAAAAAGATCACGTTGATTATATAAATAACAAAATTACAGCAAAAACACTTACCTTATTTGCGTCCCCTAAATCCCCACCTAAAGGCTCAGCATTATTTTACTGAAGTCACCAAGCCTTTCGACAGTTTCAATACTTTGCACTAGGGAGCGTTTTCAAGCCCTGACAAATTATTTTATTTATAGAAACAATAAAATATATTGTGATTTGTCTATTTTTTTTTTGTGATTATTCTAGCACAAATGTTATATTATTATTATGAGTAAAAATTTGTAATGTCTTAAATAATTTGAATAAAATAAAAATATGCACATATCACTTTGTTTATTGAAATTCTAAGCATCTTTAGTTTAAGCTTCATTGACAGTGTGCCGGACTTTGAATAGTAGATCGTTTTGAAGAGGCTTTCTAAAGTTGTTATTAATTAATCTATATATTTAGAGCGTTCAACACACATTTTATTAATTACCTAAAATAAGAGGTAGCTACTTTTTTGCCCACGAGCACCATGTTTTATCATTAGTCTGGTCTATTTGCACATTTACATTGAAGAGGTATGTATGATTTAGGTGTAATATCGAGGATATAACCCCGCATTTACGTGTGGGGAGATTGATACGTCATTTAGGGCAGTGGTTCTCAACCAGGGAGGGGGGAAGTACTTTCCGAGGGGGCGTGGAACAGTTTGGAAATTACATTAAAATCAGCTAAGAATTGAAGACAATATTTTTTCAATATATTTTCCAGCGTAAAAGATTTGGTCTTGGTATATTGGCAACACTACCTACCAGTCGTAAAACCCAGAATTCCAGAACTCATAAAAACAAAATTCTGCCAACCATCACATTAATTTTTAGTCAATTTATTTTTAACATTACGCTGTAAGTGTTATCATTATCATTAGCACCGCGTCTTACTACCCGTTCGGGTTATACGCTCTTACGCTAATGTGCAATGGTAGGCTGATTGTGAGATGAAATGGAGGACCTACAGCTTAACGTGGAATCCGAACCACGGTGGAGGCCTGGCATTCCTCACATTCACAAGTTGTGATTAATACACATCTTGTCAGAGGTGAAGGAAGGGTTGGGCAATCAGCTGTCAGTGTTACATTGGTGTTTATGTAAAGAAGTGATTATAAAAAAAATTAGATATTTTTTTTATAAATGTCTTAAAGAATATTGAGAAGTTTGGGTGTGGGCATTTGATAAAAATAAATGTTGGTGGGGAGGGGGTGTAAATTTGATGTTCTACCAAGGGTCCACAAGTCACAGCTGGTCAAGATTTTAAATAATCTGATCTCCTAGCCTTCAAGCCAGACCAGATTAGTTTAACGATCTGTACTGCGTGTTCACAAATGCGGTGACGATGAGTTAAGAGGTCATCCATAAGCCATGTAACGTTGTTTACGAAGGGGGAGGGGCCTATTATGTTCAAAATTCTTTTGACATAGGAGTGTAGATAACCGAGATCAATCAAAAGCTACCAGATTTAATTTCCTGTATTCATTCGCAAAACCATATAACCTGTAGCCAATTGAGTTGTGTTGTTATATACAATTTGTTTTTAATTTTTCTTGTTTTTAACCATTTTTAGATTATTTAAATACTAGGGTATTAAAAATGTAACCTTTTGGATGTTTCTTTTTTTGTAATTTGGCGTCTGTATTTAACTTAAAAATAATTTTCAAATAATAATTTCTAAAAGTATGATTTTCTTCAAAAATTAAATAGGTATACTGGATAATATCAGTGTTTTTGATGACGTCATCAAAACCTATTTCTGTTGTGTTGATGCGCATGTGTTTTCAAAATAAAAACATTATATGTTGAGACTAATTTTATGTGTGACTCTTTCTCTAAAATGTAAAAAAATATTAGTTTATTTATTTTGGTGGTCAGTTATCAGAAGATACAAATGTGGACATAATAATTTTTAATTTAAAATTTCATGCATATATTATCTTGTTGCCACAACCGTGAAACAAGAAACACAATAATTTTATTAATTTTTTTAATCTTTCTATCTTTAAGAAAAAAGCCAACTATACAGTAATATTCAGGAAAGTATTATTTGAAGCGTTTATTTAAAGTTTTGAATGCTAATCTAATATTACTAATAATTTAATTATTATTTCCCCACAGGTTAACATTAGTGACTTTCAAACAATATTTGCAATAATAAAATTCTGCTATCTGTCTGTTACTACCACTCCTGGCGCGAATGGACAGTACGTGGTGTTACATAGGGGGAGAAAGGTTACATTACAATGTTACATAACACATATCTTATAAATTCAAATATTGAAAAAATATTTCTTGTTCAAATTTTCACCGTTAATAAACATACATATAAACATGTTTTAATTCTGAATAGATTTATTATTATTATTTTTATTATTATTATTATTATTTTTATTATTATTATTATTAGCACAGCGTCTTAATATCGTTTGGGTTTTACGCAATTACGCTAATGTGTAATGGTAGAGTGATTGTGAGATGAAATGGAGGACCTACAGTTTAACGTGGGATCCAAACCACGGTGGAGGCCTTGCATTCCTCACATTCACAAGTTAAGTTTAATACACGTCTTGACAGAGGTGAAGGAAGAGTTAGGTAATCCCATGTTGGGACCAAGGATTGAACCCCGCACCCCCAGGACAGAAGTCTGACACCTTACCCCTAGACCGCCAGGTCACCCCGGAGTAGAATTAAATTTTGAGTTCTTCTTGCAGTGTAATAAAATATTCATTATGTAAAAATGAAATTAATTTTTTATGTGAAAAGGTTACGTAATACATGTTGGAGAGGGTAAAGGATCGGGCAAAATATCTCCTTGGTGTTACATGATATTATAGGGGAGCGAGGACGGAAAAAAAGGTAAGAAAAAGGCGTTACGGGTCTTATGGATGACCCCTTAGCTCAGTGGAAATGTACCCACATTAGTGTGGAAAGAGGATATTAAAAATAGAATGAAATGTGTAAGCTATTATGTTGAGTCCAAACAGCCCCATTTTTTTCCCTTTAGCAAATACTGTCAGCACAGTTTCTTCTGAAGAAAAAGATGTAAAAGTGAATTATGAGGTTGGACATATTTGATCAGTACATATTTATTGAACCCTAATTAAATTCCCCTATGTCCTATGATTTGTAGAATCATTGTTTTAAGCGCAAGGTGAAAATACAAGTCCATTCTCTGCGCGGCAGTAGTACTTCACTTATCATTTAACTGATTTAAGCCATGGGTTTAACTGGATATGTTGTAGTTGCTGTTTTAATAATTATCTTTTACAGATAGCATGCTTATATTTGCACCTTAAGTTAGAAGTATTGGAACTATATTTGGTTTGGTTGCAGATAGTTTATTAATAAAACTATCTGGAAACGCAGAAAATGTATTAGGGTCATTTGTAAATTAATAACCGTTTTGTTATAAAACAATAAAAAGTATTTATCCAAATGATACTTCTGCTTCGACTACTTACAACGTTTTTCAACATAGTCAACATTAAAATTCAGTCATTTGTCCATAGATAGCATGAGCTTGACGATTACATCCCTCTTCCCCCTCCCCCCTTTTCTTTCCATGTTTTCATCCATTTGCCTACCATTATCTTCTTCAGTTTTGTCAAAAGATGTGATTCCGAGAGTCCCTGGTCAGTTCTGTTACTAGGAAGATAGCCGAGGGTTTCCCAAACATGTTTTTCCAAAACTGTTTGCATTTGTCTTGCCACTTGTGGCCTTGCAATATCGTGAAGAAGACACAGTCAACTTCTGAGTAAGCCCCACCACGTACAATACATCAAGTTGGCCCACCACATTCTCTAAATGTGTTTGTGCTCATATGTGCCGAAAATTCAGCTTTAATACTATTAAATTACTCAAATTATAAAAATTAAACTATAGCAGGCAAACTTTATTTGAATCTGACACGACATATTTTCCAAAACATCCAATCTAATTTTTGAATACTCCATTTGTTTGTGATTCGTTTGTGAGCACATGTCCCCGAAGTTCATCTTTTGTGATATAAAATTATGCCAATGGTAACGATCATTTTCTAAATCAAAATTTGTTGATGAAATAAGATTTTGCTTCGATTATGCTCAAATGAGCCTGAAATTCATCTATTGTGCCATAAAATCACGACCCTGGCGAAGGAACTTGATCTATTTGAAGAATGTGGCAGACAACTTGATTCACGTGCCCTGACGGGCTGTTTTGGATAGCGCACCGCAGCCTTATCAACATCGCCCTATTGTGTCTGCATTTATGGTGTTAACGCAAGAAAATAAGTCAACCAAATGAACGACTTTGCTGCCCCCCCGCTACCCCCTACCTCTCAAAATGACCATTATTTTCAAAGTAAGGCCATTCTACAAGAAATCTTCTCTGAGGATGAGAAATACCTTGTATTTCTATAATGTTTTGGTACAGATGGTAACATATGGTGCCAAGAGGGGGAGACAAGTGGCGTTAGCCAGAATAAGAAAACCTGCAGGGATAGAGCTTACTATCTCACATGTTTGTAAATACCTTCAGAAGGAAATGTTGCTTTTTTTCCCTTGAGTTAACAAGACTTACAGCGTTCTATTTTTAATTTGTCGCTCTGTATTTTTATTTTTTTCTCAGGAGTGTTTAACTTTAATCTGACTTATAGTCCGCTTACCCAACAATAAGTGTTGTAATTAATAATATTATTTTTAATTGTACCAAAAATTACTTGAGAAACTCCTATCTGAACCATTATGAATAATTACATCCGTGGCATTAAGATAAATGTTAAAATTTAGGTATAATTAAACATAATTAAAACACTAAAAAATATATGGTTATGACAGTTAGATATTTATGGCCAATTAACCAATTATAACCAACTATATCTATTAGACAAAAACCTCCGTAATATAGAAATAAATGCCTTACGAAGTGTACCATTAGCTTAAAGTAATTTCTAATTCAGTAATTTAGACCTAATTATTCATATAAAGAAGTCCCTATAAATACTCGAGTTTCCTAGGTATTCTATTCAAGAAAATAAAATATTTCAGCCTTAACTTGAAGAGCACGGGAGATATATAACATATATGGTATGTAGCAACGACTAAAATCTGAGCTAAGAATAAATTAAATCTTGTATATTAATATAATTGATATTGAAATATATTGCATTATTTCAAAAGTAATTGTATAGTTTTTCAAATCCAATTCAAAATTTAAGTAAAATTTAATTGTGTCTTTGGTGAAGTAATGATGATGTTTTGAAATTAAAATCTGATATTTATTTTAAGTTTCATAATACATATTGTTATATTATGGTGCTATTGGACAATATTTGTATTAAATTATTTATACTAGATATCTTGACCATCTGAACAATAGTATATTCATTGTCTCGCTCTTTAGAATCTTCCACCTTTTCCTCGACAGCCTAAGTCTTATCTACATCCAGTGCTCGTAGGTCACTCCTGAGTCCATTATTTCATCCGAGCCTTGGTCTCACCTGTGACCTTCCCTCTGACTCTCCCAGGTACACCTCCTTTAAAATTTCTTGTTTCTCTCTCAATACATCCACCAGCCACTCAATTATTCTGCTTCTTATTATTGCGGTAGTTTCTGCTTCTTTAAAAATACCATATACCGCCGATGATGGGGAGATCGAGGTTCGAATCTCAGTCGGGTGTACTGAAGTTTTTTTCCAAAATGGTTCTCATCTTTCTCTCTCTCCACGCAAATGTGTGTACACTTCCTATAAATATTTCCTTCCTCAACTCTAAAACCATTAGAGTAAATAGTACATAAGAGTATAACCTGAGCGGTTAGTAAAATATGGTGCTAAAAACAACTCTATGTTCATGAACCAACTATGTTTGACCATCTCGCCGTAGCGGCTAGAATATAACAATGACTTGTAGATATACGAACGATATATATACCTTACACATGATTCAAACACTAATTTCTTTTGACAATTATTTATAATCATGTTTACTGTTTAACTATTACCTTCAATAGTAGAAGTGCATAGTGCCTAGCAATATTCATTGAATATTCCTGTAATTAAAAATGCAGTTACATAAGCAGGGCCGCGTTTATGAGGGAGGTGGCCTCACATTCCAGGGAACAACATTTCTCCCAAAAATTATTAAATAAATTATAGTTATTATTCTAAATTTCGAACCCAAAGTGTACGACTAGATAACAGCAATAAGTATTTACTTAGTGATTGTATTCCATTCCAGATTCCTGAAAACCCTAGCTTAATGTAATTTAAGATTGACGTTATTCGAGTAATGTGCTGCAGTAGAATAAGCCACCATTGTAATAACACTGTCAGTCAATGGAAGACTAACACTGCAATGGTTAAAGAGGAACTTACTTTTGTAACTTAATTGGACTGATTGTTTGCATTCAATAAAGTACAGACATTTAATGGGTTGATCAATATTCCATAAAACATGATACATTATTAAGTAACATAAGTACCAAGTACATTTCAGTGTATTATAACTGTCTAGTGTTAAAATTGAAAAACTGACGTACAAAAGGGGGAAACGGGGGCCTCACTTTTTTTTTTTTTTGCCCCGGGCTTCACATTTTCTTCAAACTTCCATCAATCAGCTTACAACTATGAAAACTCTCTCACATGATTTAAAAAGGTTGTATTGATTGATTTTAATTCTGCGTTGTTACAGATGTGGCGTTTTCTGTTCATCACTGCGGTGCTGCTGGCTGCGTTTGCAGCACTGGAAACAGCTTCCAGCCCAATTGATGATGAAGACTATATCGATCCTTTCAAATCAGATTGGTAATAGACAGTTTTATCATCCATTGTTAGGCTGCTCCCACTTTTCCACTCAGCATAACCCACATATTATAACAGAAAGGCGGTGACCGTTAAAAAAATACAACATAATCATATAGTTCGTCTTTTCTTTAATTATATATTCTATTTGGTCATATTTTTCTTCCTTTGGCAAATTACTCTATATTTTATTGAGTAAAAAATTCATCATGTTGATTATATAAATAACAAAATTACAGCAAATACACGTACCTTTATTCGCGTACCATACATCCCCTAAAGGTTCAGCATTATTTTACTGACGTCACCAAGACTTTCGACAGTTTCAATACTTTGCACTAGGGAGCGTTTTCAAGCCCTGACAAATTATTTTATTTATAGAAACAATAAAATGTATTGTGATGTGTCCATTGTTTTTTGTGATTATTCTAGCAGAAATGTTATATTATTATTATGAGTAAAAATTTGTAATGTCTTAAATAATTTGAATAAAATAAAAATATGCACGTATCACGTCGTTTATTTAAATTCTAAGCACCATTAGTTTAAACTTCATTGACAGAGTACCTGACTTTGAATAGTAGATCTTTTTGAAGAGGCTTTCTAACGTTGTTATTAATTAATCTATATTTAGAGCGTTCAGCACACATTTGATTAATTACCTAAAATAAGAGGTAGCTACTTTTTTCCCACGAGCACCATGTTTTATCACTAGTCTGGACTATTTTCACATTTACATTGAAGAGGTATGTATGATTTAGGTATAATATCGAGGAGTTAACACCGCATTTACGTGTGGGGAAATTGATACGTCATTAAGGGTAGTGACCCGCCTCGGTGGCGTAGTTGGCTAACGCGCTTGTCGTGTTGAGCTCGACCGCCGAGGACGGGGAGATCGAGGTTCGAATCGCGGTCGGTAGAACTGGGGGTGGTTTTTCCTAAATAGTTTTCCACTCTCCCTCCACGCAAATGCGGGTTCACTTCCTCTAAATTCAACCCTCCCAATTCCTAATCCATTAGTGTAATTAGTACTTAAGCGTATAACCCGAACGGGTAGTAAGACGCGGTGCTAAATATTATTATTAAGGGTAGTGGTTCTCAACCAGGGTGTCGTGCCCCCCTAGTGAGGGGGTAATTACTTTCCGAGGGGGCGTCGAACAGTTTGGAAATTACTTTAAAATCAGCTAAGAATTGGACCCAATATTTTTTCAATATATTTTCCAGCGGAAAAGATTTTTTCTTGGTATATTGGCAACACTGCCTACCAGTCGTAGGAGCAAGCATTCAAGAACTCATCAAAACAAAATTCTGCCAACCATCACATTAATTTTTAGTCAATTTATTTTTAAAATTATGCTGTCAGTGTTACATTGGTGTTTATGTAAAGAAGTGATTATAAAAAATTCTATTTTTTTATAATTGTCTTAAAGAATATTGAGAAATATGGGTGTGGGCATTAGATAAAAATAAATGTTGGAGGGGAGCGGGTGTAAATTTGATGCTCTACCAAGGGGCCACAAGTCACAGCTGGTCAAGATTTTAAATAATCTGACCTTCTCCTAGCCTTCAAACCAGACCAGATTAGATTAACGATCTGTACTGTGTGTTCACAAATGCGGTGACGATGAGGTAAGAGGTCATCCATAAACCATGTAACGTTGTTTACGAAGGTGGAGGGTGCCTATAATTTTCACAGTTCATTTGCCATAGGAGTGTAGGTAACCGAGATCATGCAATTGCTACCAGATTTAATTTTCTGTATCCATTCACCAAACCATATAACCTGTAGCCAATTGAGTTGTGCTGTTGTCTCGTTTGACAGTCAAAACTTTTATAACAAACAATTTATTTTTAATTTTTCTTTCCTTTTAAGCATTTTTAGATTATTTAAATAAAAGTGTATAAAAGTATGATTTTTTTCAAAAATAAAAATGGTACACCGGATAAAATCAGTGTTTTTGATGACTTTATCTAAACCTATTTATGTTGTGTTGATATGCATGTGTTTTCAAAATAAAAACATTCTATGTTGAGACTAATTTTATGTATGACTCTTTCTCTAAGTTGTAAAAACACATTAGTTTATTTATTTTGGTGGCCAGTTATTAGAAGATACAAATGTGGACATAATAATTTTTAATTTACAATTTCACGAATATATTATCTTGTTGCCACAACAGTGAAACAAGGAACACAATGATTGTTTTAATTTTTTAATCTTTTAATCTCTAAGAAAAAAGCCAACTATACAATAATATTCAGGAAAGTATTATTTGAAGCGTTTATTTAAATTTTTGAATGATAATCTAATATTATTAAGAATTTAAATACTACTTCCCCACAGGTTAACATTAGTGTCTTTCAAACAATATTTGCAATAATAAAATTCTGCTAGCTTTCTATTACTACCATTCCTGTCGGAAATGGACTGTACACGGTGTTACATAGGGGGAGGAAAGTTACATTACAATGTTACGTAAAACATATCTTATAAATTCAAATATATAAAACATATTTATTGTTCAAATTTTCACCGTTATAAAACATACATATAAGGGACTTTTAATTATGAGTAGAATTATAATAATAATAATAATAATAATAATAATAATTACTATTATTATTATTATTAATAATAATAATAATAATAATTATTATTATTATAATTATTATTAATAATAATAATTATTATTATTATTAATTATTAATAATAATAATAATTATTATTATTATTATAATTATTATTAATAATAATAATAATAATTATTATTATTATTATAATTATTATTAATAATAATAATAATAATTATTATTATTATTATAATTATAATTATTATTATTATTATTATTATTATTATTATTATTATTAGCACTGCGTTTTACTAACCGTTTGGGTTATACGCACTTACGCTAATGTGTAATGGTAGGGTGATTGTGAGATGAAATTGAGGACCTACAGTTTATCGTGGGATCCGAACCATCGGTGGAGGCCTGGCATTCCTCACATTCACATGTTGTGATTAATATACGTCTTGACAGAGGTGATTAAGAGTTTGGTAATCCCATGTTGGGACCGAGGATTGAACCCCCGACCCCCAGCACAGAAGTCTGACACCTTATCCCTAGACCGCCAGGTCACTCCTGAGTAGAATATTCATTATGAAAAAATAAAATTCCTTTTTAATGTGAAAAATTTACGTAAAGGATCGGGCAAAATATCCCTTGGTGTTACATGATATTATAGGAGAATGAGGATTGTAAAAAAAAGGTAAATAAAGGCGTTACGGGTCTTATGGATGACCCCTTAGCTCAGTGGAAATGTACCCACATTAGTGTGGAAAGAGGATATTAAAAATAGAATGAAATGTGTAAGCTATTATGTTGAGTCCAAAGAGCCCCCTTTTCTTTAGCATATACTGACCGCACAGACCGCAAAAGATGTAAATGTGAATTATGAGGTTGGACATATTTGATCAGTACATATTTATTGAACCCTAATTAAATTCCCCTATGTCCTTTGATTTGTAGGATCATTGTTTTAAGCGCAAGGTGAAAATACAAGTTCATTTTCTGCGCGCAATAGTACTTCACTTATCATTTAACTGATTTAAGCCAAGGGTTTAGCTTGATTTGTTGTAATTACTGTTTTAATAACAATCTTTTACAGATAGCATGCTTATATTTGCACCTTAAGTTAGAAGTATTGGAATTATATTTGGTTTGGTTGCAGATAGTTTATTAATAAAACTATTTGGAAATGCAGCAAATATATCAGGGTCATTTGTAAATTAATAACCGTTCTGTTATAAAACAATAAAAATGTATTTATCCAAATGATACTTCTGCTTCAACTACTTACAACGTTTTTCAACATAGTCCACATTGAAATTCTTTCATTTGTTCATACATGGTATGAGTTTGAATATTCTCTAGTTATAGAAGTCACCTGCCAGTCAGGTCAACCAACTCTCCCCCCAACCCCTTCAACTTCTTACTCAGTTTCTATCCAATTGCCGCCAATAATCTCCTTCAGTTTTGTGAAAAGATGTGATTCCGAGAGTCTCTGGTCAGTACTGTTATAAGGAATATAATTGAGGGTTTCCCAAACATGTTTTTCCAAAACTGTTAGCATTTGTCTTGCCACTTGTGGTCGTGCAATATCGTGAAGAAGACAAAGTCGACTTCTGAGTAGGCCCCACCACGTACAATACATCAAGTTGGCCCACCACATTCTCTAAATGTGTTTGTGCTAATATGTGCCGAAAATTCAGCTTTAATACTATTATATTACTCAAACTATAACAATTATAATGTAGCAGTCAAACTTTATTTGAATCTGACACGACATATTTTCCAAAACATCCAATCTAATTTTTTAATACGCCATTTGTTTGTGATTCGTTTGTGAGCACATGTCCCCGAAGTTCATCTTTTGTGTTATAAAATTATACCAATGGTAACGATCATTTTCTAAATCAAAGTTTGTTGATGATATAAGTTTTTGCTTAGTTTATGCTCAAATGAGCCTGAAATTCATCTACTGTGCCATAAAATCACGACCCTGGCGAAGGAACTTAATCTATTTGAAGAATGTGGCAGGCAACTTGATGCAGGTACCCCGACGGGCTGTTTTGGATAGCGCACCGCAGCCTTATCAACATCGCCCTATTGTGTCTGCATTTATGGTGTCAACGCAAGAAAATAAGTCAACCAAATGAACGCCTTTACTGCCCCCCCGCTATCCCCTACCTCTCAAAATGACCATTATTTTCAAAGTTAAGGCCATTCAACAAGAAATCTTCTCTGAGAATGAGAAATACCTTGTAGTTCTATAATGTTTTGTTACAGATGGTAACATATGGGGGCAAGAGGGTGAGACAGTTGGCGTTAACCAGATTACAAAAACCTGCTGGGCTAAAGCTTACTATCTTACAAGTTTGTAAATACCTTCAGAAGGAAATGTTGCTTTTCTTCCCTTGAGTTACCAGAACTTAAAGCGATCTATTTTTAATTTGTCGCTCTGTATTTTTATTTTTTTCGCCGGAGTGTTTAACTTTAATCTGACTTTTAGTCCTTTTACCCAACAATAAGTGTTATAATTAATAATATTATTTTTAATTGTACCAAAAATTACTTGAGAAACTCCTATCTGAACCATTATGAATAATTACCTCCGTGGCATTAACATAAATGTTAAAATTTAGGTATAATTAAACATAATTAAAAAACTAGATAATATATATTATTATGACAGTTATATATTTATGGCCAATTAACCAATTTTAACCAACTATATCTATTAGACAAAAACCTCCGTAATATAGAAATAAATGCTTTCCCAAGCATACCATTAGTTTAAAGTAATTTCTATTTCAGTAATTTAGACATAATTATTCATATAAAGAAGCCCCTATAAATACTCGAGTTTCCTAGGTATTCTATTCAAGAAAATAAAATATTTCAGCCTTAACTTGAAGAGCACGCGAGATATATAACATATATGGTATGTAGCAACGACCAAAATCTGAGTTAAGAATAAATTAAATCTTGTATATTAATATAATTGATATTGAAATATATTGCATTATTTCACAAGTAATTGTATAGTTTTTCAAATCCAATTCAAAATTTAAGTAAAATTTATTTGTGTCTTTGGTGAAGTAAGGATGTTGTTTTGAAATTAAAATCTGATATTTATTTTAAGTTTCATAATACATATTGTTATATTATGGTGCTATTGGACCATATTTGTACTAAATTATTTATACTAAATATCTTGACCATCAGAACAATAGTATATTCATTGTCTCGCTCTTTAGAATCTTCCACCTTTTCCTCGACGGCCTAAGTCTCATCTACATCCAGTGCTCGTAGGTCACTTCTGAGTCCATTATTTCATCCGAGCCTTGATCTCCCCAGTGACCTTCCCTCTGACCCTCCCAGGTACACCTCCTTTAAATATTCTTGCTTCTCTCTCAATACATCTACCAGTCACTCAATTATTCTGCTTCTTATTATTGCGGTAGTGTCTGCTTCTTTAAAAATATCATATATCATAACATTTTTCCTAATTCATAATCTTAAATTTTGATGCACTTGTTCGAAAATTTCCTTAGTACTTTATTTTTGAACACTAAAATATTCTTCTCCGTCTTCTTGGTTAATGTACACGCTTCAGATACGTAGAATGGCACTGTTTATAATATTGTTTTATATACTCTTATTTTTGTTCTTCTAAAAATCACCCTTATACTCAAAATTGTATCTAACCACAGAAACTTTAGTTTGAAGTTTATATCCACGCTAACATCTCCTCCACCATAATATTGTTTTTATTCATTGTAGTTCCAAGGTACTTGAAGGGGCTAAATTTTCAAACTACATTTCTTCAATTGATAAGCTTTCATTATTAATATTATGAACATCTTAACTAACATTTATTCTATATATTTTTTAAATTATTTAAAAATACTATGAAGTAATAATAATAATAATAATAATATTTAGCACCGCGTCTTACTACCCGTTCGGGTTATACGCCTAAGTACTATTTACGCTAATGGATTAGGAATTGGGAAGGTTGAATTTAGAGGAAGTGAACCCGCATTTGCGTGGAAGGAGAGTGGAAAACCATTTAGGAAAAACCACCCCCAGTTCACCCGACCGTACTATGAAGTAGATATATGTATTTTCTAATTAGGAAGATGACAATGATGATTTAAAAACATATATTGTCTAAAATTAATATTACTCTTCCATGTTAAAAGCAACTATTCTTTATCATAACTCATAAACAAAATGGCTTTAAGAATGCTAAAATTTGAAACATATTCTAGATACATTCTAAAAAGGCTTATATTTAAAACTTGATTTGCTTTTTATGAGCAAACAACTAAAATAAATAAAATACACGTTTATGTTGTCCAACAAACAGCTGAACACTCACTTTACCATAAATGTGCAAAATATTTTCTTGACTGACCACTGCAAAAGTTTATGATTCTATTGAAATATTCTCTCCTATCCATGTGAATCTCAGTTAATTAATGATGATAATAAATGATACCATATATTAGATTATAGTTTTATGTTTTTGGTAACTAACGTTAAACTCTATATGATCACACTGATAGGCAGGAACCGGATTTTGTTGGCTTATGAATTATTAAAAATTACCTAAACGTCCTAAAAATCCTAAAAATCTATTTGAAAGGAAATTGAATGGCAATATTTTCTCTTCATTTAAAATAGTCCTATCCACTGAACTACTACGTTTAAGATCGATATTGAAGAACTGTTGGTTTCTCCATGTGTGAAAAACTAGAATATTCTATGAAAATTACAAAAACACTGGCCTTTTCTCGCGTCCCTTTCCACTCCACCTTAAATTACATGCCTAGATAAGTGTTAAACACCAAAACCAGAACACATATAACGGTAATACCCTAGAATATGTACTGTGTGAAACTTGAGAATGTGACTCTGGCATTTTTTTAAAAAAAGCTTCAAGCTCGCTCAAGATATAGAAGTTAAAGAGAAAGAAAAAAACCTAGATTTGCCAATAATGTTTACATTGTGCACGCATTAATATTTGAATGATTACTCGAAATTTTACGTGGTGACGATGGGGGACTAAGTGACAAAGTTTCTTGTTAATAACGACAATATGTCCCTATTATGAGAAGATAAAGATTTGTGCACAATGCTTAGCTGTGGAGCAATTCTCAAATGGTAAAAAAGGCCTCTTCAATATAGTATTTATCCACATATAATTTAATATTCCAACAATATTTGGTATTTGAAACTTCTTATAACTCTTTATCTCCATTAAGGTTTGATCAGAAATAATCCACATGCAATAGTTTTTGTGTAAATCTACCATTTCTAGCCGGCTGTAGCACAAAGTTGATGGGCATGTGATACTTGATACCGCGGGTTTAGCAATGAAAGGCACACAGGTTACTTTGTTGAATTCTTTACCCTTTAACAAGGGATGGAGGAGTGTGGCAATGGTTTTTTTGTTTTTGGTTTAGTTCCAGGCACCATGCCTTATTTTTTGTTCGGTCTTTAAAATTAAACACTTATCAAGCTAATTTTTTAGGGATTAGGAGGACAAGATTATAGATTAAATACATCTTTATTTGCGTGAAGTGAGTATGGAAAACCGTTAAGGACACAAAAACTAAAATACCCTATCAAAACTCAAACCCTGATATTCCTGGCCTTGACAATAAAAATTCAAAAAAAAATAGATTAAAACCCTTCCCTAATAGTAGAATATAGGATAGGTAGATTATGTTAGGAGGAAAGGTGGAAATGTATCTTTCCCAAACTTAAAAACACAGTAATTTCTAGTAGTGTCTTTTGACAATTATTTATAATCGTGTTTACTGTTTAACTATTACCTTCAATAGTAGAAGTGCATAGTGCCTAGCAATATTCATTGAATATTCCGGTAATTAACAATGCAGTTATATAAGCAGGGCCGCGTTTAGGATGGAGGTGGCCTCACATTCCAGGGAACAACATTCCTCCCAAAATTATTAAATTAATTATAGTTATTATTCTAAATTTCGAACCCAAAGTGTACGACTAGATAACAGCAATAAGTATTTACTTAGTGATTGTATTCCATTCCAGATTCCTGAAAACCCTAGCTTAATGTATTTTAAGATTGACGTTATTCGAGTAATGTACTGTAGTAGAATAAGCCACCATTGTAATAACACTGTCAGTCAATGGAAGACTAACAGTGCAATGGTTAAAGAGGAACTTACTTTTGTAACTTAATTGGATTGATTGTTTGCATTCAATAAAGTACAGACATTTAATGGGTTGATCAATATTCAATAAAACATGATACATTATTAAGTAACATAAGTACCAAGTACATTTCAGTATATTATAACTGTCTAGTGTTAAAATTGAAAAACTGCCGTACAAAAGGGGGAGACAGGGGCCTCACTTTTTTTTTTTTTTTAGCCCCGGGCTTCACATTTTCATAAAACGTCCATCAATCAGCTTACAACTATGAAAACTCTCTCACATGCTTTAAGAAGGTTTTATTAGTGGCTTTTAATTCTTCGTTGTTGCAGATGTGGCGTTTTCTGTTCATCACTGCGGTGCTTCTGGCTGCGTTTGTTGCACTGGAAACAGCTTCCAGCCCAGTTGATGATAATAGAAAGGATGTATACAATCCAAAGAATTGGTGATGGTCACTTTTATCCTTCATTACAGGGCTGATCCCACTTTTCCACTCAGCATAACCCACATCTTATAACAGAAAGGCGGTGACCATTAAAAAAAAATACAACATAATCATATATCGCGTTTACTCTTTACTTATATACTTGATTCGGTCATATTTTTCTCCTTTGGCAAATTACTCTCTATTTTAATCAGAAAAAAAAGATCACGTTGATTATATAAATTACAAAAGTACATCAAAAACACTTACCTTATTTGCGTCCGATAAATCCCCACCTAAATGCTCAGCATTATTTTACTGACGTCACCAAGCCTTTCGACAGTTTCAATACTTTGCACTAGGGAGCGTTTTCAAGCCCTGACAAATTATTTTATTTATAGAAACAATAAAATGTATTGTGATGTGTCCATTGTTTTTTGTGATTATTCTAGCACAAATGTTATATTATTATTATGAGTAAAAATTTGTAATGTCTTAAATAATTTGAATAAAATAAAAATATGCACATATCACTTTGTTTATTGAATTTCTAAGCATCTTTAGTTTAAGCTTCATTGACAGTGTGACGGACTTTGAATAGTAGATCTTTTTGAAGAGGCTTTCTAACGTTGTTATTAATTAATCTATATATTTAGAGCGTTCAACACACATTTTATTAATTACCTAAAATAAGAGGTAGCTACTTTTTTGCCCACGAGCACCATGTTTTATCACTAGTCTGGTCTATTTGCACATTTACATTGAAGAGGTATGCATGATTTAGGTGTAATATCGAGGATATAACCCCGCATTTACGTGTGGGGAGATTGATACGTCATTTAGGGCAGTGGTTCTCAACCAGGGAGGGGGGAAGTACTTTCATAGGGGGCGTGGAACAGTTTGGAAATTACATTAAAATCAGCTAAGAATTGAAGACAATATTTTTTATATATATTTTCCAGCGTAAAAGATTTTTTCTTGGTATATTGGCAACACTACCTACCAGTCGTAAAACCCAGAATTCCAGAACTCATAAAAACAAAATTCTGCCAACCATCACATTAATTTTTAGTCAATTTATTTTTAACATTACGCTGTAAGTGTTATCATTATCATTAGCACCGCGTCTTACTACCCGTTCGGGTATATACGCTCTTACGCTAATAAGCAATGGTAGGCTGATTGTGAGATGAAATGGAGGACCTACAGCTTAACGTGGAATCCGAACCACGGTGGAGGCCTGGCATTCCTCACATTCACAAGTTGTGATTAATACACATCTTGTCAGAGGTGAAGGAAGGGTTGGGCAATCAGCTGTCAGTGTTACATTGGTGTTTATGTAAAGAAGTGATTATAAAAAAAAATTAGATATTTTTTTTATAAATGTCTTAAAGAATATTGAGACGTTTGGGTGTGGGCATTTGATAAAAATAAATGTTGGTGGGGAGGGGGTGTAAATTTGATGTTCTACCAAGGGTCCACAAGTCACAGCTGGTCAAGATTTTAAATAATCTGATCTCCTAGCCTTCAAGCCAGATCAGATTAGTTTAACGATCTGTACTGTGTGTTCACAAATGCGGTGACGATGAGGTAAGAGGTCATCCATAAGCCATGTAACGTTGTTTACGAAGGTGGAGGGGGCCTATTATGTTCAAAATTCTTTTGACATAGGAGTGTAGATAACCGAGATCAATCAAAAGCTACCAGATTTAATTTCCTGTATTCATTCACAAAACCATATAACCTGTAGCCAATTGAGTTGTGTTGTTACATACAATTTATTTTTAATCTTTCTTGTTTTTAACCATTTTTAGATTATTAAAATACTAGTGTATTAAAAATGTAACCTTTTGGATGTTTCTTTTTTTGTAATTTGGCGTCTGTATTTAACTTAAAAATAATTTTCAAATAATAATTTCTAAAAGTATGATTTTCTTCAAAAATTAAATAGGTATACTGGATAATATCAGTGTTTTTGATGACGTCATCAAAACATATTTCTGTTGTGTTGATGCGCATGTGTTTTCAAAATAAAAACATTATATGTTGAGACTAATTTTATGTATGACTCTTTCTCTAAAATGTAAAAACATATTAGTTTATTTATTTTGGTGGTCAGTTATCAGAAGATACAAATGTGGACATAATAATTTTTTTAATCTTTCTATCTTTAAGAAAAAAGCCAACTATACAGTAATATTTAGGAAAGTATTATTTGAAGCGTTTATTTAAAGTTTTGAATGATAATCTAATATTACTAATAATTCAATTATTATTTCCCCACAGGTTAACATTAGTGACTTTCAAACAATATTTGCAATAATACAATTCTGCTATCTGTCTGTTACTACCACTCCTGGCGCGAATGGACAGTACGTGGTGTTACATAGGGGGAGAAAGGTTACATTACAATGTTACGTAACACATATCTTATAAATTCAAATATTGAAAAAATATTTCTTGTTCAAATTTTCACCGTTAATAAACATACATATAAACATGTTTTAATTCTGAATAGATTTATTATTATTATTTTTATTATTATTATTATTATTAGCACAGCGTCTTAATATCGTTTTGGTTTTACGCAATTACGCTAATGTGTAATGGTAGAGTGATTGTGAGACGAAATGGAGGACCTACAGTTTAACGTGGGATCCAAACCACGGTGGAGGCCTTGCATTCCTCACATTCACAAGTTAAGTTTAATACACGTCTTGACAAAGGTGAAGGAAGAGTTAGGTAATCCCATGTTGGGACCAAGGATTGAACCCCGCACCCCCAGAACAGAAGTCTGACACCTTACCCCTAGACCGCCAGGTCACCCCGGAGTAGAATTAAAATTTGAGTCCTTCTTGCAGTGTAATAAAATATTCATTATGTAAAAATGAAATTAATTTTTTATGTGAAAAGGTTACGTAATACATGTTGGAGAGGGTAAAGGATCGAGCAAAATATCTCCTTGATATTCTAGGGGAGCGAGGACAGAAAAAAAGGTAAGAAAAATGCGTTACGGGTCTTATGGATGACCCCTTAGCTCAGTGGAAATGTACCCACATTAGTGTGGCAAGAGGATATTAAAAATAGAATGAAATGTGTAAGCTATTATGTTGAGTCCAAACAGCCCCATTTTTTTTCCTTTAGCAAATATTGTCAGCACAGTTTCTTCTGAAGAAAAAGATGTAAAAGTGAATTATGAGGTTGGACATATTTGATCAGTACATATTTATTTAACCCTAATTAAATTCCCCTATGTCCTTTGATTTGTAGAATCATTGTTTTAAGCGCAAGGTGAAAATACAAGTCCATTCTCTGCGCGGCAGTAGTACTTCACTTATCATTTAACTGATTTAAGCCATGGGTTTAACTGGATATGTTGTAGTTGCTGTTTTAATAATTATCTTTTACAGATAGCATGCTTATATTTGCACCTTAAGTTAGAAGTATTGGAACTATATTTGGTTTGGTTGCAGATAGTTTATTAATAAAACTATCTGGAAACGCAGCAAATATATCAGGGTAATTTGTAAATTAATGATCGTTCTGTTATAAAACAATAAAAATGTATTTATCCAAATGATACTTCTTCTACAACTACTTACAACTTTTTTCGATATAGTCCACATTGCAATCCAGTCATTTGTCCACACATGGCATGAACTTGACGATTCTCTAATCGTAGAAGTAGGCTGCCAGTCAGGTTAAATAACTTCATTCCCCCCCTATTCTTACTCAGTTTTTATCCATTTGCCGCGAATAATCTCCTTCAGTTTTGTCAAAAGATCTGATTCAGAGAGTACCTGGTCAGTACTGTTATTAGGAAGATAGTCGAGGGTTTCCCAAACATGTTTTTCCAAAACTGTTTGTATTTGTCTTGCTATTTGTGGTCGTGCAACATCGTGAAGAAGACACAGTCGACTTCTGAGTAAGCCCCACCACGTATAATATATCAAGTTGGCCCACCACATTCTCTAAATGTGTTTGTGCCCATATGTGCCGAAAATTCAGCTTTAATACTATTAAATTACTCTAACTATAACAATTAAAATGTAGCAGGCAAACTTTATTTGAATCTGACACGACATATTTTCCAAAACATCCAATCTAATTTTTGAATACGCCATTTGTTTGTGATTCGTTTGTGAGCACATGTCCCCGAAGTTCATCTTTTGTGTTATAAAATAATACCAATGGTTACGATCATTTTCTAAATCAAAATTGGTTGATGAAAAAAGATTTTGCCTTGTTTATGCTCAAATGAGCCTGAAATTAATCTTTTGTGCCATAAAATCACGACCCTGGCGAAGGAACTTGATCTATTTGAAGAATGTGGCGGACAACTTGATTCACGTGCCCTGACGGGCTGTTTTGGATAGCGCACCGCAGCCTTATCAACATCGCCCTATTGTGTCCGCATTTATGGTGTCAACGCAAGAAAATAAGTCAACCAAATGAACGCCTTTGCTGCCCCCGCTGTCCACCCACCTCTCAAAATGACCATTATTTTCAAAGTCAAGGCCATTCAACAAGAAATCTTCTCTGAGAATGAGAAATTCCTTGTAGTTCTATAATGTTTTGGTACAGATTGTAACAAATGGTGCCAAGAGGGGGGGACAGTTGGCACTAAACAGTCTACGAAAACCTGCTGGGCTAAAGCTTACTATCTCACATGTTTGTAAATACATTCAGAAGGAAATGTTGCTTCTCTTCCCTTGAGTTACCAGGACTTAAAGCGCTCTATTTTTAATTTGTCGCTCTGTATTTTTATTTTTTTCGCCGGAGTGTTTAACTTTAATCAGACTTTTAGTCCGCTTATCCAACAATAAGTGTTATAATTAATATTATTATTTTTAATTGTACCAAAAATTACTTGAGAAACTCCTATTTAAACCATTATGAATAATTACCTCCGTGGCATTAAAATAAATGTTATAGTTTAGGTATAATTAAACACAATTAAAAACTAAATAATATATTATTATGAAAATTATATATTTTTGGGCCAATTAACCAATTATAACCAACTATATCTATTAGACCAAAACCTCCATAATATAGAAATAAATGCTTTCCGAAGTGTACTATTAGCTTAAAGTAATTTCAATTTCAGTATTTTAGACATAATTATTCATATAAAGAAGCCCCTATAAATACTCGAGGTTCCTAGGTATTCTATTCAAGAAAATAAAATATTTCAGCCTAAACTTGAAGAGCGCGGGAGATATATAACATAAGGTATGTAGCAACGATTAAAATCTGAGTTAAGAATAAATTAACTTTTTATATTAATATAATTAATATTGAAATATATTACATTATTTGACAAGTAATGGTATAGTTTTTCAAATCCAATTCCAAATTTAAGTAAAATTTATATATGTCCTTGGTGAAGTAAGGATGATGTTTTGAAATTAAAATCTGATATTTATTTTAAGTTTCATAATACATATTGTTATATTATGGTGCTATTGGACAATATTTGTACTAAATTATTTATACTAGATATCTTGACCATCTGAACAATAGTATATTCATTGTCTCGCTCTTTAGAATCTTCCACCTTTTCCTCGACAGCCTAAGTCTCATCTATATCCAGTGCTCTTAGGTCACTTCTGAGTCCATTATTTCATCTGATCCTTGTTCTCCCCTGTGATCTTCTTACCTATGGCTCTCCCAGGTACACCTCTAAAATTTCTTGCTTCTTTCTTAACATATCTGCCAGTCAATCAATTATTCTGCTTCTTATTATTGCGGTAGTGTCTGCTTCTTTAAAACGATTATAAATCTTAACATTTTTCTTAATTCATAATCCCAAATTTTCATGCACTTGATCTAAAATTTTCCTTAGTTCTTTATTTTTGAACACTAAAATATTCTTGGTTAATGTACACGCTTCAGATACGTAGAATGGCACTGTTTATAATATTGTTTTATATACTCTTATTTTTGTTCTTCTAGAAATCACCCTTATACTCAAAATTGTATCTAACCACAGAAACTTTTGTTTGAAGTTTCTATCCACGCTAACATCTCCTCTACCATATTATTGTTTTTATTCATTGTAGTTCCAAGGTACTTGAAGGGGCTACATTTTCAAACTTCATTTCTTCAATTGATAAGGTTTCATTATTAATAGTATGAACATTTTAACTAACATTTATTATATATATTTTTTAAATGATTTAAAAATGCTATGTAGTAGATATATGTATTTTTATAATTAGGAAGATGACAATGATGATTTAAAAACATATAGTGTCTAAAATTAATATTACTCTTCCATGTTATAAGCAACTATTCTTTATCATAACTCATAAATAAAATGACTTTAAGAACGCTAAAATTTGAAACATATTCTAGATACATTCTAAAATGGCTTATATTTAAAACTTGATTTGCTTTTTATGAGCAAAGAAAAAAAATTAATAAAATACACGTTTATGTTGTCCAACAAACAGCTGAACACTCACTTTACCATAAATATGCAACATATATTCTTGACTGACCCTCCAAAAGTTGATGATTCCGTTGAAATATTAGTAAGTCTCTCACCTATCCATGTGAAATTCATTCAAGTAATGCTGATAATAACTGATAGCATATATTAGATTATAATTTTATGTTTTCGGTAACTAACGTTAAACTCTATATGATCACACTGATATGCAGAAACCGGATTTTGTGGGCCTATGAATTATCATAAAATTACCTAAACGTCCTAAATATCCTAAAAATCTATTTGAAAGGAAATTGAATGGCAATATTTTCTCTTCTTTTAAAATAGTCCTACCCACTGAACTACTATGTTTATGATAGATATTGAAGAACTGTTGGTATCTCCATGTGTGAAAAACTAGAATATTCTATGAAAATTACAAAATCACTGGCCTTTTCTCGCGTCCCTTTCCACTCCACCTTAAATTACATGCCTAGATATGTACAACACCAATACCAGAACACATATAACGGGAATAAAATAGAATATGTACTGAGTGAAACTTGAGAATGTGACTCTGGCATTTTTTTAAACTAAACTTCAAGCTCGCTCAAGATATAGAAGTTAAAGAGAAAGAAAAAACCTAGATATGCCAATAATGTTTGCATTGTGCACGCATTTAATTCGAATGATTACTCGAAATATTCCGTGGTGACGATGGGGGACAAGTGACAAAGTTTCTTCTTAATAACTACAATATGTCCCTATTATGAGAGGATAAAGATTTGTGCACAATGCTTAGCTGTGAAGCCATTCTAAAATTGTAAAAACGGCCTTTTTAATGCAGATTTTATCCAATATAATATTAATATTCTAAAAATGTTTAGTATTAGGAACTTCTATTAACTCTTTATCTCCATTAATGTTTAATCCGGAATAATCCACATGCAATAGTTTTGTGTAAATTTATAATGTCTAGCCGACTGTAAAACAGAGTTGATGGGCATGTGATGCTTCATACCTTTTGACAGCGAGGTATGGAGGGAGGAGTATGGTAATAATTTTTTGGTTTTTCGTTTGTTTCCAGCAACACGCCTTTTTATTCGTTCAATCTCTAAAAAAATTAAACCCTTATCAATCTAATGTGTTAAGGATTATGAGGATAGATTATAGATTAAATGTACCTTATTTGCGTGAAGGGAGAATGTAAAACCATTAAAGACAACAAAAACTAAATACCTTTCAAAAATAAAAACTAAATCTTTCTTGGACTGCAATATTAATTCTTAATCAAATAGAATAAAATCCTTTCCTAATAGTAGAATATAGCATCGGTAGATTGGGGTTACAGGAAAGTGGAAATTATCTTTCCCATGCCAAAAATATACAGTTATTTTTAGTGTGTTATTATTATTATTATTATTGGTCAGGAAAGTGGCTATCCTACATAGCTAGAAAGGTATGGAAGTTGTATAATTTTATAATAAAGAATTAAAAAATAGGTGGGAAGGGTGGCTAAAACTTTTTAAAAAAATCTTTGGTTTATTAGAATTTTGGAATTTTTAATCATGCAGGTACAATTTTTAAAGTATAATGTCATTAATTCAATATATATTAGGCCTAACTTATACCGCAATTGGCTGGAAACAGTAGCCAAATGCATGTAAAAGTAAATATCTACGTGGTAGCAACATCCTTCTTTATCTCTCTTATCGGCCACCCAAGCAAAATCTTCTCGAAGGACCAATGCATCTCGTTACTCGAATATTCTAGAATAAAGTCTTCGTAAAAAATCCCTACTGGCAAGCGAAGGTAAGGAAGGCCACTCGCGTAATAGTCGCTGATCAGTCAGAACCTACGTTCGTCAAGAGAAAACACATTTTATTTTTTCTGAGCACTGTGTTTTACTACGCGTTCGGGTCATACGCCTATTTACTAATTACACTAATGTGTTAGGGATTATAAAGTTTAATTGAGGACAATTTCACCATCATTTACGAGCAGGGAGAGGGGAAAACCATTTAGGAAAAACACCCTCAGTAGCATCCGATCAGGATAAAACCCGATCTCCCGTCTTCTGAAGTCTAGTCTAATACGAGAGTAGTGTGTGTTAGACCACGTGGCTTCTGAAGCAGGTATATTTTTATATTAATCACCGAATCTGAGTCAGAACCGTAAATATTCCATGAAGGTCACTAGATTGGATCACTCATGATCCGATCCCGTTTTAATCAACTAAGTTCCTTAAGAAATGAAATAGCGGCGTGTGTGATATCCGATCGCATATTCACCCTGTTCAACAGCAATGACGATGAATACATAACTCACTAAATTTACATAAGTGATTTAACTATAGCTTTACAAAAATAAATCACATCAACCTAATCAGTATAGCCTCAAAACGCATGAATTGTGACTAGTGAATACGTGCCAATACAAAATGTAGCTCCTCCGCTAACAATGAACATTTAACATGAACATTGCAAAAGTGACTTCTGACGTTTAGGAAAGAGATATCACTACAAAAGTGTTTCGCTTCACGGGACATGGATCGCGAACACGAATAAGACATTACACTAGTTACGTTTAATTTTGACTCAAAACACGTTACTTTGAGGAATGTGTACTTTGAAAATAATTTTAAATCATTTAAAAAAATAATTAATCTAGTTTCAAAATAAAGGAAAAAAATTATATTATTCTTGTTTAGAGTGTCAATTTTATATTTGTCTCAACGTGTGAACAAAAATCGCTGGGAAATTCATTGCTTAGAGCAGCGGTTCCCAAACTGTATTACGCGTACCATTATAAAGTACAATTTTCCCCAGTGGTTCGTCGTGAGAAGCCAAACAAAAATATCAAATCAAAGTCAGAAAAATATATGGCATCAAACATATATAATATATTTGGAACAAGTCGAGCCAAAATGTAAAACATATGTAAAGAGTTGTTGGAAGGTTGCGACATTGATTCAAGCTAAAACAGCACCCACTATCGCGCAGTCCATGATACTGTATCCACCGGCAAAATTAAAATTATAACCATAATAGTAAATATTATGCATTATTTTAGAAATTACGGAAATGGTTGGGGTGGTACGCCATTCTAATCTTTGGGAACATCTGTTTTAAAGGAATAACACTCGACTAGAGTTAATGTTCAGAAAATATAAAAACTAAGAGCTATTAATCTATAATTTCAGTATTTTCAGCTTTAAAAGTTTAGCTGCGCCGCTGATCACTAGTATTTCAAACAACAGAATATATCTGCGCGAGTAACCTTGTGACCTGTTTCGGAGGCCGCATGGTCTAACGCGCAATCCCCACAGTAGACTAGACTACCGATGATGGGGAGATCAAGGTTCGAATCTCAGTCGGGTGTACTAAGGGGTTTTTTCCAAAATGGTTCTCCACTCTCTCTCTCTCCACGCAAATGTGTGTACACTTCCTATAAATATTTCCTTCCTCAACTCTAAAACCATTAGCGTAAATAGTACATAAGAGTATAATCTGAGCGGGTAGTAAAATATGGTGCTAAAAACAACTCTATGTTCATGAACCAACTATGTTTGACCATCTCTCCGTAGCGGCTGGAATATAACAACGACTTGGAGATTTACGAACGATATATATACCTTACACATGATTCAAACACTAATTTCTTGTGACAATTATTTATAATCGTGTTTACTGTTTAACTATTACCTTCAATAGTAGAAGTGCATAGTGCCTAGCAATATTCATTGAATATTCCTGTAATTAACAATGCAGTTACAAAGCAGGGCCGCGTTTAGGATGGAGGTGGCCTCACATTCCAGGGAACAACATTTCTCCCAAAAATTATTAAATAAATTATAGTTATTATTCTAAATTTCGCACCCAAAATGTACAACTAGATAACAGCAATAAGTATTTACTTAGTGATTGTATTCCATTCCAGATTCCTGAAAACCCTAGCTTAATGTAATTTAAGATTGACGTTATTCGAGTAATGTGCTGCAGTAGAATAAGCCACCATTGTAATAACACTGTCAGTCAATGGAAGACTAACACTGCAATGGTTAAAGAGGAACTTAGTTTTGTAACTTAATTGGACTGATTGTTTGCATTCAATAAAGTACAGACATTTAATGGGTTGATCAATATTCCATAAAATATGATACATTATTAAGTAACATAAGTACCAAGTACATTTCAGTATATTAAAACTGTCTAGTGTTAAAATTGAAAAACTGACGTACAAAAGGGGGAGACAGGAGCCTCACTTTTTTTTTTTTGCCCTGGGCTTCACTTTTTCTTAAAACGTCCATCAATAAGCTTACAACTATGAAAACTCTCTCACATGATTTAAAAACGTTGTATTGATTCATTTTAATTCTGCGTTGTTACAGATGTGGCGTTTTCTGTTCATCACTGCGGTGCTGCTGGCTGCGTTTGCAGCACTGGAAACAGCTTCCAGCCCAATTGATTATGATTCTAAGGAAATATACGATCCAAATTATTGGTGATGGTCACTTTTATCCTTCATTACAGGGCTGTTCCCACTTTTCCACTCAGCATAACCCACATATTAAAACAAAAAGGCGGTGACCGTTAAAAAAATACATCATAATTATATATCGCGTCTATTCTTTACTTATATATTCTATTTGGCCATAATTTTCTTCTTTTGGCAAATTATTCTCTATTTAAATGAGTAAAAATTACATCATGTTGATTATATAAATAACAAAATTACAGCAAATACACGTACCTTTATTCGCGTCCCATACATCCCCACCTAAAGGCTCAGAATTATTTTACTGACGTCACCAAGCCTTTCGACAGTTTCAATACTTTGCACTAGGGAGCGTTTTCAAGCCCTGACAACTTATTTTATTTATAGAAACCATAAAATGTATTGTGATGTGTCCATTGTTTTTTGTGATTATTCTAGCACAAATGTTATATTATTATTATGAGTAAAAATTTGTAATGTCTTAAATAATTTGAATAAAATAAAAATATACACGTATCACTTTGTTTATTTAAATTCTAAGCACCTTTAGTTTAAACTTCATTGACAGTGTACCGGACTTTGAATAGTAGATTTTTTTGAACTGGCTTTCTCACGTTGTTATAATTGATACTTTCTTCACACTTATGCTGGTGCATTTTCTATAGAACTCTCCTTATTCCTTTCTTTCAATATATAGCTAAATATGACCTATGTTGGGGTGTATCAGTGAGTTAACGATTAATTAACTTCTATTTACAACGTTCAACACACATTTTATTGATGAGCTAAAATAAGAGGTAGCAACTTTTTCCCACGAGCACCATGTTTTATTACCAGACTGGTATATTTTCGTATTTATACTGATAAGGTATGTATGATGACCGAGGAATATAGAGAAATAACCCAGAATTTACGTGTGTGGAGAGTGGGACACTGTTTAGGGGATAAAGCACTTACAAGTCACAGCTGGTATAGATTTCAAATACTCCGACCTTCCCCTACCTATCACAAATGTGTAGATGAGGTTAAAGGCCATCTATACACCACGTAACGTTGTTTAGAAGGGGGAAGGAAGGGATTTTAAGGTCCACAGCTCATTCATCATAGGAATGTAGGTAGCCGAGATCAGATCTACTTTCCTGTATCCATTCACCAAACCATACGATCTGCAAGACCATGTGTAGAGCTGTTGTCGCTCTTGGCAGTCAAAACATTCACAATGAACAATTTGTTTTAAATTTTACTTTTCTTTTAGAATTTTTTTTATGCAAGCTGGTATCTGGAGTTTACTTAAAAATGCTTTCCAAACGAAAGTTTCTAAAAGCCTGCTTTTTTTTCGAAAATTAAAATGGTGGATTGGATAAAATAAGTGTTTTTAATGAAGTCATGTAAAAAAAACATGTTTCTGTTGTGTTCTTGCGCAACTGCTTACAAAATGAAAACGTTTTATTTTGAGACTAATATTATTTATGACTCTTTGTTTTAAGTTATAAAAACGCACTTGTTTCTTTATTTTAGTGGTCAGTTATCAGAGTATAAAACTGGTTTAATTTCCTAAACAAGTTTTTCCAACAACGTTCACGTTTTTCTTGCAACTTGTCAAACATAATCATACCAAGTTGGCCCTCCACATTCTACAAATAATTTAAAATTAGGTAATATGTGTTATGTTTGTGCTCATATGTGCCCAAATTTCAGTTTTTATGCTATTAAATTACTCAACTAATGACGGTTATAATGTTGCAGGCCAACTTGATTTCAAGCTAGCCCACCACATTTTCTCAAACATCCTATATTATTTAAGATTATGCCATTCGTTTGTGTTTCGTTTATGCTCATATTATATGCCTGAAATTTCAGCTTTTGTGCCATAAAATTTTGCCTATGGCAACGATCATTTTATAAATAATTTTTTTTTTGATGGCATTCATTTGTGTTCTGTTTGTGTTCATCTTTCTGTGCCTGAAATTAAGCTTTTGTACCATAAATGTACCCATGGTAACGGAATTTTAAAATATTTTAAGAATGTGGCGCGGACAACTTGGTATATACGTGCCCCGATGGGTTGTTTTGGATTGCGTGCCGCAGCCTTGTCAGTATCGCGCAATATTAATCGTCTGCATTTATGGTATCTACGCGAGGAAAGAAGTCAACCAAAAAAACCACCTGGCTGCCCCCTAGCCCCTAAGAAAATATGAACATGATTTAAAAAGTAGAAGGTATCCGCTTGAAATAACGAAGAAGTGAAAGAAACAGTTTTGGTTAATTTCACACCAAAACAGTCACGTATAGTCTAGTTCATTCAAGTACAGTCGTGTCATATGTTCCTAGATTCCGCCGATTAGTTCAATATCGTTTTAAAGAAGGGGTACTGAATGCTTTCACAATGATTACGTCACGTGCAATCAACTCCAGTCAAGTCAAAACTATATGGTTTATTTTATATCTAAAATAGTATTTAAAAATAACGCTTTTAATACTTCTATGGTCTGACACCTTAACTCAGTTGGTAGAATTTATGTCTAATGAGCTAAAGGCCTTGAGCACGATTTCCAGTTTGGCCGAAATATGTATCATTGGTGAAATGTAGGTTTACTCTTTCACAGTGATGAATCAACGGCTAGGGGGCTGGATGTTGTGCCTGTTCTATATTTAAGTTAGTTTATAAGTAGTGTACTGATATAATCATTTGGTTCCGAAAATTAAAGTTAAATACTTCAAATAATGAAATTTTACGTCCATATATTAATTTTCGCGTCACATCTTTCTACCCGTTTGGAATAAACGTGAATTTACATTTTTAAGTTAAGAATGACTAAGTTTGAAGTTAGAAAATAAAGTAAAGTTACACACATTTAATATTAAAGGGAATGGGAAGGCATTTTAAAAAATCACCGGAAGTACTGTACAACATACTAGGATTCGAACGACGATATCTCGCTATTGAAAGTCCAATCTGCTGCTAGAGTGACGCCTTCAGGTAGGAGTGTAGAGAATTCAAGCTAAGGGCAGTATTTTTGCAGTTTTTATCTCATATATATTTTTGTCAAAGATAATCAAATATTGCTACAGTAGAAACATGTACTTTAATTTTTTCACATTGTGATATCAAAGAAAGATATTCAACAAACTGTTGTTATCGTCATGTGAATAAAATTAAACTCTATGTTTCTACTGGAGCGATTTTTTATTTATTTTAGCCAAAATAAAAGTTTTTCTATAAAAACTGCACAAAAAAAACCACTGGCCTTTACTCACTTTCCCTGCAATCCCACCTTAAATTTTAAGACACCAAAGAAAAATAACAGGAATAGTAGGAACCTTATTGCTTTAAATGTAATAAAATACACATAATACACTGTACATATTAAAATTATATATATATATTTCACCCCAATTTTACACAATAATATACAACACTGCTATACTATTAACTAACAAAATAATTTAACTCAAATGATTTTGAAAAATTGTATAATGCACTTTATACAAATGCATACAAATTATTAGTTTCAATCATGACTTAAAATAATATGAAAATGCTGTTTTTCAACGTTCTTTTAACCTCAGAGTACATTTTATTTGTGACAAATAGTGTTATGTAACGTATTTGTTTGCATTTTTAATTGTGTTTTAAGGATAGAATAAATTATACTTTAGAAAACCTTTTATAAAACAGATTTATTCATCATGGATCTATTTTATAGATACATTGTACGTATATTACTATATAATAGAACCTAAAATAAATGGTTCAAAACAAGCTTCTAACATAATATTAATTAAGTAATAAGCTTATTGTATCAAGCGTTTGTGTATTTTTTAAGTTTAAGAAAGTTTCATTGATCTAAATATCTCCAGAGAATATAATGATATAAATATATTTTTGAATGAATTATCCTGATCAGATTCAAAAATGGTAATTTATATAATACAGTCAAAATATTCAATAAAAAATTAAGGAGGATATAAATACCAAGTCGCGCATTTATTGGGAAATTTGCCGAACAAAAGAATAACATAAAATGCACACATCACACACTAAAGTATTTTCTTAAGTCGCTCCGAGTATCTTCATTAGCAAAGAAAATTATACATTGGCTTTTAATAAATTCTTGAGTGAGTTTAATGCGGCTTAGATCCTACCACCTAAACAGGAAAAAATAAGTCAGAAAATAAAAACAATCCTCTAAAACGCCAATAAAATAAATGTAGAAACGAAATTAAGGAAGGCAATGTCGGAAAAACCATTAAAGGATCCAAGCTGCTTTGATCAAGCTCAATCCAGCCTCATTTGTTGATAAGGAAACCAGATTGACTATGAATTACTTTATTTTGGTATATGTTTTTATGTGATTTAGTGTAAATGCAGTTTAAGATAAATTTGTAAGCTTTGGCCTTCTATCGTCTTTCCGTATTTATTAAATCCAGATATTTAGCGTTTATTTTTATTACGTTGAGAACATTTTAGTTTATTGAATAGGTCTATTACTGTTAGATTTATAAAATATTACATTCAAGCATGAATTGTTAATTTAATGTTGCTATTATTAGTAAATGTTTATTTTGGTTGCGTAAAAGTCGTGATTAAAACCAAACTTTTATAAAAACCATGGGTATGAAATCAAAATACTTATTTTTTACCTCCTTGTTTGGATGCATAAATGAATTAAAGGGCACAGATGGGGTTGGCAAAAAAACACTTAAAATAATGTCCATTCAGTCGCTTGGTTGGCTCTTGCACCTAGCGCCTTCTGCCAAACCTCAAGAACACGTGATCAACGTCTTGCCTCTTCACTCCGTTGTCCATGAGGGGGCTGTTATCCCGGCCAACTGCAACAATCACAAGACAATCATCAAAAAAATAATAACACAAGTCCGGCACACTTGAAATACAATAACCCGTTTCAATGGCCGAATGGTCTAAGGCAGGGGTGTCACAAAAAATCTGTACGTGGGCCACATAAAATATTTTACACATTTTCGAGGGCCAAAGCAACCTTCACCTGTTCTTCAAGTAGCATCATTTTTGCCTTGTATGGCTTGACATGTTCAAATAGATCACAAATAAAATTCATTTCATCTTGCAGCTTTTAAAGATTCCCATGGCCGGTCACGTCTGAAAAAAAATGTTACTTTCCAAATCCAGTCAGTGTTTGTTACAAGTGATTGAGGTTGATTCTTCTCTGTGAGAAATGAATCAATTTATATGTAATGATTTAAATTTATAATAAATAGTCAATATAGTTACTGATTTTAAAAATTATGAATCATATTTCGTGAATTTCCTTTTACAGCCATCTGCCAGGAGACTTGGAACTACCTAAAAATCGTCACAAGCTGTTTTGTTGTAGGTATAGAAATTGACACCAGCTGTCTCTTATACCGCGGTTTGAGGTGTAATCATATGGTGCCTGCGACTGAAAATGAGGGTTTGCAGTTCTGACAGCACCATGGCTTGGTGTCTTGGGGAGGGGGGGGGGGAGCACGCTTGCAGACAGAAACTAGACATGTAAAATATACTGCGTGGTTAAGAAAATAACGAAAGGAAACAATTAATTTGTTTTTTGATACTATCTTGGTGCGGGCCAGATATAATCTTGTAGTGGGCCTGATTTGACTCGCGGACCTTAGTTTGGAGATCCCTGGTCTAAGGCGTTACACTCGCAGTAGAATAGACTGCCAATGATGGTGAGATCGAGGTTCGAATCTTGGTCGGGTGTATTGAGGATGGTTTTTCCAAAATTGTTTTACACTATCCATCCACACAAATGCGGGTACATTTCTTCTAAATATAACTTTAGCGTCATCTAAAATTATTAAACGTAATTAGCACATAAGCATATAACCCAAATGGGTAGTAAGATATAATGTTAAGAAGAAGAAATAAAATACAAAAAAGTTTATAGAAAGAACCTTATCTGAGAGTTATAAAAGCTACTAGATCTTCTTTCACGCAGGTCATTGGTATCTTCCACTATCAATAGATTGTAAAATAACTCTAAAATAATACTAATAAAATGGTAAAATGCCATCAATTTTAGTATCAGAAATAATATTTATATTTTATAAAAGTACCTTCCTATTAAAATTTGACTCTAAGCAAAGGCTTGCTTACCTTTGACGCAGAATGTCCTGAGTGTGGTATAATAAATAGTGGCAAACTATTTAATAAAAGTTAAGCTAGACCACCGAGGACGAGGAGATCGAGGTTCGAATCTCGGTCGGGTGAACTGGTGGTGGTTTTTTCTAAATGGTTTTCCACTCTCCCTCCACGCAAATGCGGGTTCACTTCCTTTAAAGTCAACATTCCCAATTCCTAATCCATTACTGTAATTAGTACTTAAGCGTATAACCCGAACAGGTAGTAAGACGCGGTGCTAAGTATTATTATTATTATTATTATTTAAGAAAAAACACCCAACAGGGATTTGAACCCCGATCTCTCCGTCAACGGCCATCCAGCCTATTGCGAAGACTGCCGCGTCAGACCATGAGACCACCGATGTAATGTTGTCAAGAGCACTTCAATCCCCGGTACGACGGGAGCCTCTCAAGAGAAAGTGAAGTAGTCCCCCCACCGATGAAACGATGAGACCACTCACACTGAAGCGAGGTCTTGTCGTCGAGAAGGTAAGCCTCCATGGCGTTGGACAGCTCGTGGATGGTGGAGAGCGCCGCGCAGATCTTGCGGAACCTGGCCGGCACGTCCTCCAGGATGCTAGGGCTGCACTGCGGGGGAGGGGAGGCGGTCACTCTAGAGGGCGCCAAGGTAAGGAGCAAGCTCAGCGCGCAGACCACCAGGACACAGGCGTGCTTCATCCTGTGCCGACAAAAAAAATAAATAAATAAAGTAAGAGGAACAGAGACCTGGAAAATTATTTCTGATTTGGGTTAGATTGTATGTTTACGATATGTACCAGCTCCAACCAATTTGTACCATCTGTGACCCAGATATCTGCAGAGCTGAGACCAATTGCAAACGGTTGTAATAAGAGGTTGTGGCAGTGAAATATAAAGGTTTTTGTAAACAATGGTAACACTTGCGAAACACATAATGATTTGAAACAATGAGATGGACTATTCCTATTACTTTTTAATCTAGCCTTGGAGTAATGCACGAGAGTAGGGGAGGATTGACATTAAATGGTACAATACAGCTGTTAGGATAAGCAGTTGAGTTAGCTTTGTTAGGCAATAGTTAGGAAGCTGTTGCAAGAAATGCAAGAAATGTATTAAAGGCTAGCAGGAAGTATATTTAGAAGTTAACACTGAAAAGACTAGGTGTATGATCACACAAAGAACATAGATTGGGGATGATAATTTAGAATATAGAGATTACTGCGATTAACAAATCATATGCCAGGGTTATTGAGTTAAAATATTTAGGAACGATTTTAACTAGCAATAATGATATTAGATTAGAAATTAGGAAAAGAATACGGCTAGGAAATGAATTTTATTACTCGGTCAGATGGTGATAGGGTGTAATGAGGTGGACTGCATAGAACTAGCTCAATATAAAGATAAGTGTCGTACATTTGTAAGTCGAGCCCTTGGACTGCGGGTCTCAATTCGTACGTGCCTTCAGTTTATCGGTCGTGGTTGATTTCCATCCTAAGTGCAAGGAGGGTTAGGGTGGGGACGAAGGAAACATGAATTAAGGTCAGTATTTTTTACAATATTTATAACAACAACAAAACTTTTTTGGACAAAATAAATAAAATATTGCTCCAGTAGAAATGTAAAAGTTTGATATTTTTCACATTGTGGTATCAACAGTTGTTGAATATCTGTCTCGAGCATAGCGGCATTAGATGACAAACTTTTTGAATGAAGAGAAAAAGTTGTCAATAAATTCCAGGACACCCTTGATAAATATTCAACAACTGTTAATATCACCATGTAAAGAAAATTAAAATCAATGTTTCTACTTGAGAAAGCTTTAATTTATTTTGACCAAAAAAAGTTTTGATATAAAAACTGCAAAAATACTGTCCTTAATTCGTGTTTCCTACATCTTCACGTTAAATATTTGGTCTCCTGGTGATAAAGAGACTATGGTTGAAATCTGGGGTGGATTTGAAGGATACAAGCGAGCTGAGGCTATAAATATGACGGCCCTTAGGCTGGTTTTATATTTATGCACAGTGCATAGCTAATAGCATATAACTCATTTGGGGGACGCATGGTCTAACGCGCTACTCTCGCAGTAGACTAGACCATAGAGGACGGGGAGATCGAAATACGAATCTTGGTCAGGTGTACTGAGGGTGGTTTCTCCAAAATGGTTTTCTACCCTCCGTGCAAATTCGGGTATACTTCCTATAACTATAGCCTTCCTAATCCTTAAAACCATTAGCATAATTATTAAATAAACATATAACCCGAACGGATAGTAAGACGTGGTGCTAAGAAAAATATTAGCGAATAGTGCATAGCACACGGTTTGCAAGACGTTGGAACAAATTATTTTCATTGGGTGTGCAAGATGTTGGAACAAATTATTTTCATTGAATGTGCAAGACGTTGGAACAAATTATTTTCATTGGGTGTGCAAGACGTTGGAACAAATTATTTTCATTGAGTGTGCAAGACGTTGGAACAAATTATTTTAATTGAATGTGCAAGACGTTGGAACAAATTATTTTCATTGAGTGTGCAAGACGTTGGAACAAATTATTTTCATTGAGTGTGCAAGACGTTGGAACAAATTATTTTCATTGAGTGTGCAAGACGTTGAAACAAATTATTTTCATTGAGTGTGCAAGACGTTGGAACAAATTATTTTAATTGGGTGTGCAAGACGTTGGAACAAATTATTTTCATTGGGTGTGCAAGACGTTGGAACAAATTATTTTCATTGAGTGTGCAAGAAGTTGGAACAAATTATTTTCATTGAGTGTGCAAGACGTTGGAACAAATTATTTTCATTGAGTGTGCAAGACGTTGGAACAAATTATTTTCATTGAGTGTGCAAGACGTTGGAACAAATTATTTTCATTGAGTGTGCAAGACGTTGAAACAAACTATTTTCATTGAGTGTGCAAGACGTTGGAACAAATTATTTTCATTGATGGAGCTCGTATTCATAATTGACCCATAGAAAAGTGTGCACAATGCAAAAAGTTGATTTAACTTTAACTTTTTATGCATTATGCATTGACTTGAGAATAGACGGACCTTGTATCAACCAATAAGAACACGAGGAGAATCTCCACCCAATTAAAGGCCAGTGTACACAGTAGATGCAACTTATCTTCTTTGTCTATGTTTGAAATTCCTTGTGGAGCCATACTTGATTGTCATTGACGAATTTTATTTATTTTAGCGTCAATGATTACGATTCCCTTTTTTTTGATTGAAAATGTAGAAAAAATTATATTTTTCACTCTGTTATTCATGACAGTAATAAAATTAAATTTGATTCATTAGTACAGGCACCACTTGTATTTGGTTAATCTCATATTTCAAAAGATAGAGTTTAATTAAAGTTGTGTTTCAAGTAAAACATTTAGTGAAGTATTTTTAAAGACCTTAAATAATAGTGCAAAAAGGCTGGGTCATTTTAATATGGCCAAAGACAATCTATCTAAGCATAATTTTAAACATTACGTTTCATTTTAAACCTTTGTACTTTTCTTGTGAATTATATACTGTACGCGAACGGCGTACGCCATGTATTAATTTCTATTAACTATGTGTTATTCATGAATATAAACCCATCCTTAACTACTACTTTCTTATCTATGGCCTTAACATCCATTCATAAATACTACAGGAGTTATTTCTCAATTAAATATGAAGTATTTATGTTACAATTAGTAAATAGAATCCGGAGGCTATTTCACCCACATCATCCATGATAAAGTCGCTGTGCAGCCTGCTCAAAACATATTGTACTCTCTGCTAACATGGACAAAATTAATGATTCTAAATGGTTAGAAAATAGATGGGGATCTATTTTTAAAATATAAGTTTGTAAAATGATAATCCATACAATATTTGTGTAGATTACAAAGCTAGTTACGCTCAACGTTCGATAAACAAAATGCTTTTACGTTTGACCTAAGAAATTGTTTATAAACAACACCAGCTTTAGATTTAAATACATCACATATCATCACAAATTATGTATTCTGGGCACTCTCAGACTTAATCAATATAACTTATGATTAAAATTTGTTAAAAACAATAATTTAGAATTGAATTGATAACTTAATTTTAGTTTAAATTAGTCATGGCTGTGGAAGTAGAGGTCATGGTATATCATCTAGTGTCCCGGTGGCCCAGTCTAACTTATGGTTCGAATCTCAGCTGGATGTACTAAGAATGTTTTTTTTCTAAACTTCTCTTCTAGTCTCCCCTACTCTTATTTAGGCAAATGTGGACACATTTATCATAAATTATAGATTTTATTATCCCTGCCACATTAGCATAATTAATATAATTATTTGTGTTCGGTAATGAAATGTGGTGGCAAAACAAAACTAAATAGTAACACTAGATATTTTTCATAATTTTTTTTTGGTAGCGATAGAATTTAATATTTTTGGAAAAAAATTCACAAAGCGTTTTAAAACCCACCACAATTATTATTATTATTATTATTATTATTATTATTATTATTATTATTATTATTATTATTGCTATTTGGGCTTATCTGTTAGAATTACTCCCTTGAAATAAAATTAATTAAGTAAAATACAAACCAAACAGTTGTTTATTTGCTTTCCTACGTCATAATATAATTATTTATTAAAGATTATTAAAAAATCTTTGAAAACAGGACACTATATTTGAACCTTGAATCAAAATATTCGTTTGTAAAAACAGATTAAAGCTGTTCCGGAAGTTTAATTCGATTGTGCAAACAAAACTTGTACGCTTTCGTTTTTCCTTTGATATATATTTTTTTAACCAGTAAATAATCAAATATTTGGGTAAGAAGGAATATTCAGGAAATACAAACATAATGTTTTTATGGCCAACATTAGTAACATTTCGCTTAATTATCAGCATTATTTTATATGTGTGGATATAATCTATAAAAAGTGACGGTTGAAATCACTTAACTTGGTGTATTAAATTATGAACATGGTTTTAGTAATGTTTATAACTGTAAAAAAGATGAGTTCATTTCAAAATTGAACTTTAGATAAGTAGCATTAATAAGGTAGATTTAGATTTGAATTTGATTTATTAAAGTGTTTAGGTAAAACGTGACTTAGGGGGTTTATATATTTGGCTCGCCACTGGGACATCCTTTTAGAAACTAAAGGTATATAAGTAAAGATCGTCAAAAATGTTATTTGGGATATTACGACTCACATGAAACAAGGACCCCCCCCCCCCAAAAAAAAAGTATTTAATAACAACCATGTAAAATAACAAATATTTCTTTAAAAATCCAAATTAGGACACACATTCAATCACGTACTGCACAACAGGAAAAAAAAAATTCACAAATCAAATTCAGACTTCACAAAGGGTTAACTTATATGAAAACTTCATGTTGGGGGCAGGGAGGAGGTGTTAAGAGGACTTTTAAGACCCGTTTGGAATATTCTTATATTTACACTAATAGTATAAGTAAGGTATAATTTAAAGAAAATGTACCCTCATTTGCGTGAAGGGAGAGCGAGAAATATTACCTTTAATAAAACGCCCTCCCTTGCAGGCGTTAACATGGTATGAAAATAGCCTACGAAGCTTCAACATGTTTTGTCAGTAACTAGGAAGTCAGGATTTAAATCCCGGCAGGGCTTACTGAAGATGAATGTTTCCTAAATAGTTTTCCCCTCTACGCAAATTCTGGTCCATTTACTCTCAATTTTAATGTCTCTATCCCTACCCCATCAGCGTGATTATTGTTTAAAATCAAATGGGTACTAAAATGCGTGAAAAAAATATATTAAATTAAGTATCTCAGCGCATCCTGTCGTAATTACAACCCATATTCCTGTAACTGCAAACTAAACTACACTGACACCTTTGTCCCCAAGTACAGCAGTGTGGCTTTCGTGTATTGCTGATTTATATTTAATCTTTTATGAAAATAGCAACACATACACTAGAATCGAACCCGAAACTGTTTTCTTTGTGCGACAGTACTATTCCATTGAACCATACTGGCTTGTCCCGTATACCGGTTGGAATCTTCTATTAAGGTCATTCGTAAATATCAATTTTATTTCTTAATTTTAGCACTTTTATAATTAAAGCTATAATTAGTAATTCAATTATTTCAAATCATCACACTTCATGAGTTATGAGGGGTAAAATTTGCTATTTTATGCTTTACTAATGTTAAAGCAAAGTGATTAAAGTATAGGGCTGGAATTTTGTATAACTAGATATTTAGCACCACGTATTACTACCCGTTCGGGTTATACGCTTTGTATAACTAGACATTCATGTGAAGTGTACTCAATGAAATACTTATAATTTGTTTAAGAAAAATAAGTTTTAATGTATAATCAGTTAAAAAGTGGTAGAATTATATAATTTTAATTATATATAAATACGTTATATTTATTTCCAGATAATTTGATTTTGTTTCATTTTTGTAGTACACAAGTCATTATTTAGAATTAATTTAACCTAAATCTACTCGTTAATTTTATTAATGTGTCCGAATTGATCATTGCAAACTTAGATTTTAAATGTCTATTTCATGAAATTTCTTGTTTTGACTCTACCCATTGTGGAGACAACATGGACTAGCAGAACATATTATGCCAGGCCGAGGCAGAAAGTCAGATAATCCCAACTAATGACACACCCAGTTAAAGTGGACGCCCGTTTCCTTATCTGGTCGATGTTGCTGGAATGTACTGAGACATTGCTACTTGCTATATTTTACAAGATAGCATCCCTACCCCCACCTATGTTAAATTCCCTGCCAAGATGTTATGTACCCAAAAAATCGAATTAATTCGTATTGATGAATGACCTTAACTTAATTTAATTCACCTATCAGAATTGATTTAATGGACAATCATCACGAATAAATGTGTTGTATACATGAATTAATTGCCGATAGCTGTAGTAGATAGATGTGAAATTTGGCCTTGAACTGTTTGGATTCGCAGTGCCAGTAGTCACTTCTACGTGTTCTGAAAACTGTTAGTGTTGACTGTAAACGTGACAAGCTTCACTTTGCCTACGTGCCTTTGCTGTTCTCCAAACGACTGAATAATTAACTAAACAACTCCTCTTGCTACACATCCTCACAACCCCCGCCAGCTATTTACTGACATTTTGCATTTTTAAAATTTTCGTATTTTTGAGTAGTCACCTTACTACGAGAGAATATCAACATCCCATAGGTATGGAAAAGGATTTGAAACGCTCCGTATTAACGTTTGTAGTTAAAGAGGAAAAATAGTAGAAACGTTTAGTTTAAATCTTTTAAAGCAAAATATTATCAGTCAATTTACGCCATTTACAATTTATCAAAGTTTATGGAAACTGTCTTTAAATATTATAAACTATACAAACCAAATAATTGCTTTAGAATATAATTTTTTTATTTTATAATTATTTGAATAAAGGGTTTTTACGTATCCACATATTTAAATTCGTAAATTAGGGTTAAAGACGGTAGAATTCAGTCCACACTGTGAGTCACACGGTCTAAGAAGCGTTATTCTTTAAAAAGAATAGATTGTTACCAGCTTCGGTGGCCGCGTGGTCTAACGCGCTACTCCCCTGTTAGACTAGACTGCCGAAGAGGGGAGATCAGGGTTTGACTCTGATCGGGGTGGGTGTTCATAAATGGTTTTCACTTTCCTTTCACGCAAATGAGGTGCACTTCCTCTTAATTAAAACTTCCTAATCTCTAAAGCCATTAGAGTAATTAGTACACAGGCGTATAGCCCAAACTGATAGTAAGACGCGGTGAAAAAAAAAGATTGCTGCTGACGGGAAGGTTGAATTCGATTACCAGAATAGAATACTGAAGTTTGAAAAAAAATATTGTTTTCAACTCCTTCTGCAAACCAACTCTGGTATATTTCCTCTATTTTGTACCTTCTTCGCAGCTATTTCATAAGTGTAAATATGCTGACAGCTCGAAGGACAGGTTGTGTAAAGTAGAGGCTTAGTGATATTTTTTACCGTGTTTAGTACTTGTTCCGGTTAAACGAATACATTAATTACACTAATGGTATAGCGAAATAAGATTCTTAGGGAGATATTTGGTCCAAAAATGGATGAGCATACTGATGAGTAGAGGAGATTACGTGATGGTGAGTTACATATCCTGTAATCATCATAAGGCATTGTTAGGATGATCAAGTCTCGTGGATTACGGTAGGCAGGGCATGCACCGCGAATAGAAGACTCTAGAACAATGTTCAGAGTAATGACTGGCAAAACCAATGGGAAGAGATAATTGGGAAGACTTAAAGGCAGATTGGAGGATACCATTAGAATAGAGCTGGAATAGATAGGGTGTAATGAGGTGGACTGGATTGAACTAGCTCAAGATAGAAATAGGTGGCAGACTTTTGTAAATGCAGCAATTAACTTTCGAGTTCTTATGCCATTAAGTAAATAATTAATAGTATAGCAATTTAGAAAGTAAAATTTTAGAGGATATGTACACACATTTGCGTGGAGGAGAGTGGGGAACCATTTAGTAAAAAAATCTTTCAGTGCACCCGATCGGGATTTGAACCCAGATCTCCCTGTCATCGGTGATCTGGTCCAACACGAAATTCACGCTTTATACCACGCGATCATCGATATGGGCTGGAGATTAAATATCCGTAGTAAAAATAAAACAAACAGAATAACCAGATTTTTATTCCCGATTTTTTTTTCTCCATGCAAATAGCCCCATTATTGTGCATATTTCAGAATCAGTTTGTTTTTTTTCTCGTAGATTTGTAAACTATATTTTTCTTCCTGTTTGAGCTGTTTGTTATAGTGAACTACCCACTTTGGTAAAACCTATTTATGGTCCGTGATAACTGTTAAGGTGTGTTTGAGTTAGCTTGAGGATATCATTTTTTTATATTCATATGTGATTGCTTTTCTCTTTGCAAATAATTCAAATAAAGCAGCAATGTTGGTACTAGTGGGAGTTTGTTTTGGCTGTGTAAATACATTTTTAGTATTGTGCTAAAGATTTCTATTTTACTTTCTCTTATAAAAAAAAGTATTGGAAACGTGAAAATTCTCGACCTTAAAACTATTATGAGATAGATTATGCCCCCCCGAGCTGTAAAACGTGGGTTTAACAATTCTATACATCTCTTCTCCTTTTTTTAGCTCTGAGACTACAGTCGAAATTGTTTAGTGGATATTTTTTCCAAACTTCATATTTAGATGGCATGGGGTAAAATTGGTTATACAACAAGGACAAATTTTTATTTCAATTCTAGCTCTAAAACTGAGGACTTTGTTTTTATAAAAAAAAAATCAAAATAGCATCAACCATTTTATTCAAGATAGACATTTAGTGAGTATTTTACAAGATAAAAAACTTTTATTTAAGAAAAATTGATCCAAGAATACTTTAATGATAGCCGAGTTTTTGTAAGAAATTCCAAACTACTTTAAATTAAATGAGAAAGTGTGTACAGCACTTACAATTGTGTCGTTCTATTTAATATAGGCAGGCACATATCCTAGGGGAATGAGGTAAATGAGCGTCTTAAAAACATCTCCCTTTAAAAAATATTGGTAAACTGAAAAGTGATACTTTCCAAACTAAATTAAGATGAAAATTTTCAAGTTATAAAATGGAAAATAAACACGTTAGTTTATTGTATCATGAAACTATCATTTAAAAAATGAATAGTTACTATATATGATACATGAAACGTATGACGTCATTTGGGTAAAAGATATTTCCGTAGACTATAACGTCATGAATTATACGGATATACAATATTGTTATATCACATTGTTAAATGTATAAGTGAATTAACTGGTTTCCTTGCCTACCCAAAAATGGAATCCTAAATATATTCCTGACTGTAGAGGTGTACGTAGAGGAATATATCGAAACGAAACTTTTTAAAATATGTGAATAAAAGTAAGTAGACTATAAACTTAAAGCGAAGAAATGAGATTAGTTTCCTGCTTTAAACTTTTTCAAATTTTAAGTGCAATCAAACAATAATTTTACCGGTTGTTCTCTATGGGTGTGAAACATCTCTTACCTTATATAAAAAATAAATAAGAAACTAGTGTATTTGATCCAAAAGGGTATGAGCTACTGGGAGTGGAGGAGGTTACATAATGATTAGTTACATCCCCTGTACTCATTCTAATATCTGTTAGGTTAATAACGTCTTGTATATTACAGTGAGCAGACATCCAGCGTGAATGGGAGAATCTATACCGTGTTGGTAAAGGTGAAATGAGATGGACTGGATAGAACTAGCGCAGGATAGTTGTAATGAGATGGACTGGATAAATAGCTCGGATAGTATAGTGTAATGAGTGGATGGATAGGTATACTATCTCATGATAGTGATAGGGTGTAATGAGGTGGACTGTTTAGAACTAGCTCGGGATAGGTATAGGGTGTAATGAGTTGGACTAGATAGAACTATCTCATGATAGTGATAGGGTGTAATGAGGTGGACTGGATAGAACTAGCTCGGATAGGTATAGGGTGTAATGAGTTGGACTGGATAGAACTATCTCATGATAGGATAGGGTGTAATGAGGTGGACTGGATAGAACTAGCTCATGATAGTGATAGGGTGTAATGAGATGGACTGGATAGAACTAGCTCATGATAGTGATAGGGTGTAATGAGATGGACTGAATAGAACTAACTCAAGATAGAAATAGAGTGTAATGATTTGGACTGGATATAACTAGCTCATGATAGAGATAGGTGGCGTACTTTTATAAGTGCGACAATTAACTTTATAGTTCCTAGTGTTGTCATGTAGGGTAAGTAGGTAAAAAGTGAGTGTCGTGAAATATAGAAGATGTTGGATCTTACATAAGAAGCTTGATTCTTCAGCGACAAGTCTTGTTGTCGGGATAATTGTAGAGCTACATGTTTCCGGCCACTAAAACGTGTTGCTTGATTTGATTTGGTTTCAACCCTATAAATTTTATTTTCACCTCTCACGTAAACTTATGACTATATTTTCCAAGTTTGTTTTGGCAGTAATTGTGATAACTGTACTCACATTGTTTCGTTAGTGAACAAAGCTACAGAATGCTGCTGGTTTTCCTCTTGGCTGTAGATGTTTTGTTAAGATAAATGAAACAAATTACAAAGACGCGAAGGTAAGTTTTTTTAAATATTAGTTAAATAACCAAATTAATTGTGTAATTTTATCTAAAACCATTCGAATCTCTATTCTTCGACACACTCTTCAGTGGTCTAGCTTTCTTTTTTTTACCTAAAACACACATGATAAATTTAAATTTGATCAGGATTAGTAAATCTATTCTATAGTTAGTTCTTTCGTGATAGATTTTGCTTTTCCTGTCAGTTAGAGAGCTACTAGCAATGTTTACGTATTCATCCGGCTTGCGGATACTTCTTGTCACTTTGGACAAATGATGACTGAATTTAATTTTAAAATCGACATAAAATTATATTTGCAAAGCGGATGAGTCCAGAACAGCAACTGAATCACTTTTAAATGGTAAAATAGATCAGAATTTGCGTTGGTAAACAATACTAAGATTGGTTTTCTTCCTCCCTCATATGATAGTAACTGTAGTAATGAAACAAAGAACAAAGTTTTTAAGTAATAAATCTAAGCCAAGAAGGAGTTTTTATTTTGTAATGTAGATGACCTCGGTGATCTTTGGTTAAAGTGCTTGACTCAGGACCTGATGTTTGTAGGTTCAAACCCAGTCAGGGTTGATGGATTTCTCTGAGTGATAAAAATGCGTAGTACAACTTCCTTAGGATGGGAAGTAAAGCCGGCTGCCCTGTGTCGATAGTGGCTTGTAAAAGAACCCTGGTTTGTATGTGAAAATATCTTTCCTGGCAAAATTGGTAGGTCCTTTCGCTCTCGCTCATAGAAATTCTAGTGTTCTGATATCAGTCAATTCATATCTTGCAAGTTAAATAGCTCAAATAAATAAAAATATATAAAATTGATCACATAGAAAAAATATTGTAATATTGAAGGTAAGGGTGAAAAACTGTACCTTGAATTATTTCTTTTACATTCTTAGGAAAGTATTGTAATCGTGAAAATTATTTACCTCGATATTATGAAGTATCTTGACATTTTATTTATCCTCAAACTAAAGAAAAACTAGTCTTACAATGTTTCTGTTTGTTTCTTTATATGTATATCTTTACCTTGGTCTACAACCCAAACGGTTCAATGGATTTCCTTCAAATTTGATATTTGGATGCTTACATGGTCACACCTCGAAACAGAATCGTGATTTTTTAATATTTTAAAGGGTAGGCCTACACTGAAATGTTTTACCATCAATGTTTTCCTGATTTTTATCCGCGCCAATAAAGATATATCTTCCTCATAGCTCCCTCATTAATGTATATATGCAGGTAGCTCGGATGGGTAGTGATATTCGGTGCATGCTGGGATCCAACTAGAGTAGAGAACGCGAGAAAAGGTTAGTTTTTTTTTTGCAGTTTTATAGCAAAACTTTCTTGGCCAACATAAATAAAATATTGCTCCAGTAGAAACATAGAGATTAATTTTCTTCTCATGCTGATATCAACAGTTGTTGAATATAATTTATGAGCATGGTGGCATTAGATGATAAATTTTTTAAATCAAGAGATAAAGTTGTCATTAAATTCCAGGACACCCTTGACAGATATTAAAGATGTGTTGATATCACCATGCAAAGAAAATGAAACTCTATGTTCAAACTTGGAGAATTATTCGATTTCTCATTACCAAATTTTTGTTTATAAAAAGTGCAAAAACACCTTTTCTAGTGTCTCCTACATTCTCTCCTTAAGTTGGCCCTTCCCACAACTTCCCATCCTAAGTACTCAGCCCTTCAAACATTTGGTTCCCCAATTCTTTGTTTCCCAACCCCTCAGCCATCCCAAACGTTTAGCTACCCTAGCCACTCAGCCCCTCCTCAATCAATCGATTGAAGCGATAGAAAGGAAGGATTTTAATATTGTGTGTACAAAAAAAATATATATATAAGTAAAAATCCCTAGAAATATAAAGTTGAGCTCTTCTCAACTTGAGTTAAAGCCACCCTGAAGACACCCCGTGAAAAGTACATAATCCACTTTCTTCTGTCACGTCACGCAATGACATGGAAATTAGTCGCCACCACCTGTTACTTTCTCCGGCCCCTTTCCACCACTTTCATATTCAAGCTACTTTTCACCCCACTTTACATCAAAAAGCGAGCATATATATCCTCCCCTCATTGAGTGGTTGCTAAGCAACCTCACAGCATCCTCATGGACTTCTCGAGAGATTTTACATACATTACATGAAGCCAACACACACATTTATAAAAGATAGCCCCACATCGGTACACGAAGAATAGCTGCCCAGGAACTGTTTAATAAAGGTCACATTTCTTTGCTACAGTAATTCAAAGTAATAACACCGAGTTAAATCAGGTCAAATAACACTTAAAATAACATTAGTTTCTTCGTCAATTTCAAGTATTGTCAAGAAAATTATGTTTGTACAAAGCTATACATTATTTTAATATTAATTTTAATCTATATTATTAATTAGGCATACACTTCTTTAAAAAAACTCTTGGATATAAATCCTTGCATTAGCGAAGCTCAATTCTAAATTTTATTTTCTCTAACTTCAAGAAGAAGTACGTTTGAAAGTACTTGTTGGTTTTTAAAAAAAGATACCTATGGGTGTACTTATGTTGTTCTGATTCAATTTAATGATAAGTTTATAATTCTTGTTGAAAAATCAAATACTGAGAATAAATGTGTTATCATTTTCAATAGTAATTAAAATTATTTTTGTAACGTCTATATTTATATGAATGTTTATCAATTATTATAGATGAAAAATAATTTAATGTTTTCCATAAAACAATATTGGCCTACAAAAACAGTGTGTATGGTCACACTAAGTATAATACATATTTATGTGGTAATTCGATACTAATACAATACTGAGGGTAAGTATTCATAGGGGTAAAGGTATTGAAACAAAAATATAGAGTACAAATCTGATCTTGTACTATTTGTCAAATATTTAAAAAAAAAGGTGGGATGACAATATGACGATTCTTCTATTAAAAAGGCCTAGAATTAGCTAAAATAAATAAATTTTATAAAATATTAGTTATTTTTAGTATACCCAAAAGATTTGTCAAGTTAATCGATGTTATGACTGATACGCGTGACAGGATATATGCTGGATTTCACTTATCAGACAATTTTAAAATACATAATGGGTTGAAACAAGGAGATGCACTTTCCCCGTTACTTTTTAATATAGCCTTAGAATATGCTATTCAGGGTAATGCAAAAGAGTAGGGAGGGTTGATATTAAATGGTACAATACAGCTATTAGGATACACAGATGATTTAGTTTTGTTAGGCAAATGAAAGGAAGATGTTGCCAGAAATGAAGATATTTTAGAGACTAACAAGGAAATAGGTTTATAAGTGAATGTTGAAAAGACTAAGTAGATGATCACACAGATATCGTATATTTGGGACGATATTTTAGATATTACTGCGAACAACATAATTATTTGACAGGGTTAATGAATTTAAATATTTAGTAACAATTATTTTAAACTAGAAATAACGATATTAGATTGAAGTTCTGGAAACTAATACAGTCGGGAAATGCATACTATTCATCGGTCAGTCAGTTGTTGATATCTCGCCTGTTGTCAAGGAATATAAAACTCAGAATATACAAAACAAAAATTTTACTGGTTACTCTCTATGGGTGTTAAACATTGTCTCTTATCTTAAATAACGAAATAAAATTTATTGTTTTTGAAAACAAGGTACTTAGGAATATTAATGGTAAAAAAAAGGGATGAGGTGGAGGAGGTTAGTTAATGATGGGTTACATACCTTATGTACTCATCACAAAACATTGTTAGGATAATCATTGCTTCGGGACTCAGTATGAAGCGCGGTAATCAGGACGTATAGTTCCTGCTTGTTTCGGGAATCAGTATGAAGCGATCATCAGAATGTGCATTCTTGCTTGTTCGGAATCAGCATGCAGCGATCATCATAGGTCATTTTTGCTTGATTTGGACTCAGTATGAGGCGTCATAAGTGCGTGTATTTTGCTTACTTCGGAACTCAGTATGAGCGATCATCAGAATGTGCATTTCTTGCCGCTTCGGGATCAGTTGGAACTTGGAAGCAATCATAAGCGATCACCAGAACTTGTATTTCTTGCCTGCTTCGGGATCAGTTGGAATTTAGAGCAATCAGAAACGATCATCAGAACTTGTATTTCTTGCCTGCTTCGGGACTCAGTATGAAGCAATCATCAGAACGTGAATTGGGACTTAGTATGTAAACTGGACTGAATGTGACGAGATCAGAGTGGATATGAATGTTTTAGAATTTGAAATTTTTAGAAGACGTGTAGCTATATGCATGTTGCACAAAGCAGGAAAATACAAACTTATTTTTAAATCTATAAACAAATTTGAAATACTTTGTGTTTACTGGCATTTAGATACGTTTATAGGAAATAACCCCCATTGATACCAGTCAAATAGGCAATTAATTGTGTGATAATCAGCCTAGAATAATCCAATTTCATCCCTCTAGTAAAAACAAAGTTGGTCCTTTTTTTTTAAAAAAGCTTTAGCACGAGCCAATTTTCTAGTGAATGAGTTTTATTGCTCGCTCCCTTTTAATTTGTGTTAAAGTGCCTTTGTATTCTTTTTCTTTTTTAATTATTTTAAGAGGCACCAAAATGGATGGTAGACAAGCTAAATATATTTCAATTGCGGTTTTAATGAACAGTTTAAAACTAAACGAAAATGAATCCTTAAAGTGTTCTTTGTCATATTAAAATTGAATGTTATCAAAACATCTACTGATGAAGTAAAGTTTTTTATAGCACTATCCAACAGAGTTCAATTAATATAAAAAGTAAACTTTAAGTAATTTAACCTAAAAAGTTTTGCTGTAGATGAATGAAACAATCTTTACTAATTTTCAACATTCCCGCCTCGTCTTATTTCCCGTCCTGAATACGTTCATTTAAATCTAATGTGAAAGAGATGAGTAGGGTAAAATTTAGATTATATGCATCTCCAATTGCGCAATTAATGATTGGGAAAACATCTAGGGAAAAAAAATCTGGGATTGAAACCCTGACATTCCCATCAACGTCACTTATAAGCCTGACATCCAGTCTACGTGACAATCTTTGCAGCCTTATTAAAATTAAGAACTCAAATTAGAGCAGATTTGGAGAATGGATAATGCGCCTGACTCTTACCTGTGAAAGGGTTTAGTCCCAGCTGATGATACCAAAGTTAAAAAAAATATTTTAGTAGCTTTGTTCAAATCCATTGAAAAACTACACCTTTACACAGGAATTGAACCTGGGACCTTTGGCTTAGCGGGCCGATGATCTAACATTGAGCTATCCAGGATCGTCCCGTGCTCAGGGTACTCATATTTTAAGGCAAACTCTGTGATGGACATGTTGATATCATCGATTGCTAAGAGCTATCATTGTTATTACAACCCCCTTAGAATTGGTTGTGGACTTCTGATTCCCATGTTCAAGTATCATTTTTCAATTATTAAAGAAAAACGCACCGCGTGTTATTACCCGTTCGGATTATACGCTTATGTGTTAACTACGCTAGTGGCTTTATGGATGAGTAAGGTTATATTTAGAGGAAGTGTACCCACATCTACGTGAAGGGAGGGCGGTAAACCATTTTGGTAAAACCATCCTTAGTACATTTATTAACCCTTAATACAATCAATTATTAAAATGGTTCTAGTAGCTTTAGTAACTAACTTTTATTGTTCTTCCTACCCAAATAACACAATAGCAGTATTCAGCCTTCATCCTTGTCTTTTTAAATTTAACTAAATTAATACACGTCTTGTCAGAGGTGAAGAAAGGGTTTGGCAATCAGATAAATCAGTGACGGGACCGAGGAAATAATCTATTAATAGACTACCTATATATGGAGTAATCGACTCAAATTCTTTTAAAAAGATCGATTCTATTGAAGTGTGCATAAGTATAAGAACTAATTTTTGGAGTTCGGGTGCACATAAAAGGTCCAATTGTATAAAAATCTCAAAATATTAAATTTGAATGATTACAATACTCTCTTTATATGGAATAGTAAGAAACCCAATTTAATGGAACCTCCCTCTTATTATTCATTACTTTCGTCCGGGATCTTAATCTGGGCTTCTCAGTCAAAGGCGATCAAATTCAACGCAAGTCATTTTTCCTTTATTCTCATTCATTTGAGGTATTTAACGTAGGGGAGACCGGGGCATGTTGACGAACGGGGCAAGATGACGAATTGAAATTTGCGCCGTATGTAATGCCGAGAGAAGTTTGGCTATCTTGTAGCCTTGACCAACCCCCTTAGCTACTATAAGCAAGCAGCAACGGAATTTTCCATTCAGTCTGAGAGTAGCTGTGTGGATAGGAAGTTGTGTCGCCGCATCCTTGCAGTGAAATTGAAGGTAGGTTCGGTAAGCTCTTGTTCAGTTGTAAAGAATGGTTCTTGTTTTTCACATGCTATTAGCTAGTCTGTGTTATATTAGTAGTTTATACATGTAGTAGTTACTATAGATATAAATTTTGGTTTAAGCTTTTTATGCAAGTTATTGAAATAATGTAATCCGGGGCAAGTTGGCGGGGGTAAGTTGACGAATTCGTCATCTTGCCCCAATTTTATAAAACTATAAACGTATGCCCATATATCTAGAAACCTGCTAGTGTTATAGTTAATTAATATGAACATTACTAAAAGTAGGCTAAATAATGTGGGTTTTAGAAATATATCTCAAAGTAACACACTACAACGTTATTTTTATGCTACCATTGTTATTGACATGCAATGCACACTTAAAAATGTAATTGTCCTCTGCAGATGGTGAGAAAATGGGTCAGGAAAACCGATTTAAGAAATTGGGACGATACTAAAATGATAGCAGCAATGCATGCTGTGAGAGAAGAACACATGTCCTGTAACATCTGTAACATAATCAAGCCAGTGCAATTAAACAAATTCTTTGATCTGCTGAACGAGGTTAGATTAAAGTATGAGTTTTCCTCCAGTCACATATTTAATGCTGATGAATCAGGCTTGTCTACAGTCCCTACCAAACTTCCAAAAATAATTTCACCCAAAAGCACAAAAAGGGTCTCTAAGGTTGTTTCTGCAGAGAGAGGAAAAAAGTAACAGTTTTGTGCAGTGCCAGTGCGACTGGAGTTTATGTCCCACCATTTCTTATATTCCCCAGAAAGATAATGAGGCCAGAGTTACTGGATCATTTGCCTCCTGGTTCTGAAGGTCATGCTAGCGAAACCGGTTGGATGAATTCAGAGTTATTTGTTTCCTACGTTCAGCACTTTACTAATCATGTAAAGCCATCAGAAAATATGCCTGTTTTACTTCTTGTTGACAACCATGCTTCTCATGTTTCATTGCTAGCTATTAATTTCTTCCATGAACACCATATTGTGATGGTTGGATTCCCACCTCACACAACTCATTGACTCCAACCATTGGATGTATCTTTTTTTGGGCCTCTCAAGACATTCTATAGTCAAGCATGCGATAATTTCATGGTGTCCCATCCTGGTCAAGCAATAACTGACAGAAATGTAGGTCAGCTTTTTGGCACGGCATACTTGAGTGCAGCGAAAGTAGCCGACGCAATAAAGGGTTTCGAAGCTTGCGGAATTGAACCATACAATCCACAAAATTTTGCTGAAGAGGATTTTGCACCTTCAGCAACAACTGAACAAGATCTTTCTCAATCAGGACTTTCCCATGATGAACCAACTTTGGTTTGCAATGGACCACAAGAAGTTGCAGTTGAAAATGATCACCGCCCACAAACAAATATTCCACAACCTGGAACATCCCAGCAGAAAGACCAACAAGAAACTGTTCATACTCAAGCAGAGGCTCCTGCTCGTGGTTCCGAGTCGAATGAAAATATAACTGTGCAAACATAAATTCCTACTAAAGCACAGGTCACTCTCAGCTGTATTAAACCTTTGCCAAGAGCAAATAGATCTATGAAAAGGAATCGGCCAGTTATAACAGCATTTGTTCTAAAGAGCACGCCTATGAAAGATATTCTCGCGGAAAAAGAACAAGAAAAGGAAAATAAATTGAAAAAGAAGGAAGAAAGGGATGCCAAAACAGCTGCAAAGAAGTTATTCCAAAAAACAAAGGAAGCTCAGGAAAACACTGAAACTGTAATGTGTCCAGGATGTGAGGAAGAGTTTATTGACCCTCCTAATGAAGATTGGGTGAAGTGTGGAGCTTGTGGCTAATGGTGGCATGAGGACTGTTCAAGATATAAAGGATGTGGCCAGTTTAAGTGTGACTATTGTTAGTATTTAAAACGTAATTGACTCTTATGGCCTAAACATTTTTTATTGATTTTTTTAGTTATTAAATTGTTTCGCAACACCTAAATGTTAAATGCCATGTTGTGTGTGGATTGCTTTTTTTCTTAGACTATTAGTTAATAGTTAAAGTCAATGAATAACATTTTAATCAGATAGGTAATTTTGAAATTATTTGGTATTTAAATGTGTAAGTTATATTAATATAGCAAAAGGTTTTTATATCAGATATAATGCATTAACCTTCTAATTCGTCATCTTAACCCAATAGGTTCGTCAACTTGCCCCGGCATTGGGGCAAGTTGACGAATTTGCAGTGTTGTCATTTACAATTTTTTACAACTAAACAAATGTATTTTATAACAAATTGTAGTGCGGAAAATTTAGTCAATGAATTGTTCTTAAAGATAAAAAAATATTCACTTTTATATATGGATTGCAACTATCTATATTAGTCATTCTTGCTTAACGTCGTCAACATTCCCCGGTCTCCCCTACACTTTCTGAACCGACTGATTACACCAGCACATGAGAGTTCTATTATCTACCAATTTTGTCGGAAAAGGTATTTTTAAATGTCACAATTGACATGGGACCGACAGATTTACTTCTCCTCCGAAGGAAGTTGTGCTACGGATTTTTATCTTTCAATAAAAATCCATCAACCCCAGCTGGGTTTGAACTCATGTACTGTACATCGGATTCTAAGGTGAGCCCTTTACTCCAATACCACCGAAGTCGACTCAATGCGAGTAAAAACGCTTTAGACCTTTTGGCATTCGGCTACCTCTACATTTTATTTAATAGCAAAATGAATACAGGAGATTAAAACGTGTGTACTTTCCTTCGAGCGGCGAATTGAATGACGCGGCTCCTACAGAATAATGTGTGGAAAGGAACACAAAAATAATCCGTAAGAGAAGCTTACCTCCCAGCTACCACCTATTGGCCAAGTTTGATAAGGAGTATTAGAAATAAAATGGGTTTTGTAGAGACAATTTTGATTTTAACTATCAACGTTCATAATATAAACTATGTTTAAGAGCGAAACGACTACATTAACGTTGTATTTAATAGAAAGGTGTTAGTTTTGACGACTTTAAGATACATATATGACCCACAATGGTCTAAATGTCAAGATTTGGTGGGTTTTTTTCATTTTCCATTCAATTATTTGAGACATTTAACGTGTACTTTCTGAACCGACTGATTATATTGGCATATTCGTTTAAAAACTAACTTAAATCTAGAACAAACACAACATCTAACCCCTCTGACATTAATTTATCACTGTGAAAGGGGGGAAAACCACATTTCATCAAAGATAAATTTTTCGACCATGTCATGAATCGAATCCGGGATCATTAGCTCATCAAACAGACACGCTACCTACTGAGTTAACTTTGGTGTACCGGTGACGGAAGGTCAGGGTTCTAAACCAAACCGGGTGTACTGAGAAGAATTTTTCCTAAATTATTTCTCACTCTCCCTACACGCAAATGCAGAAAATTTTCTTCAAGTTCTTCCTTATTCATCCCCGCCACATTATCGTAGTTAATCTAATATGCGTATAACCCAAAAGGGTAGTGAGACAAAATGAAAACAGGGGGAGGAATGTGAAAGTCAATTTTAACTCAAATTAAGTAGGTGCTGCCATCTGTCAGAAAATCATAATACCTCTTATAATGCACTTTAGATAATGGTTAAAAAAAAGGTATAGGCCTATGTCATATTTAAATTAATTTAAAAAAGTATTTTCCAGGGTTTTTATATGGATTGCGATTTAAAAGTCGTTGTTGTGGAAAATGTGTGTAATATGACTTTCCCTCAATTTTTCCTTCTACTCTTCAAATGTATAAATATGACAAATATTTGTTAAAAATTTTAATTCATAAATTTATTTGAAATATATTATAAATGTTTCTTTGAATCTCAACTTTTTACATAAAAGAAAAATAAGAGCACTGTAGGAAGAACAGCATCTGACAGTTACAGATTCTACTAAAAGTGCGTTAATATATTCATACATTAAGCTCTGTTGATCCCATGGTAGCTATAACTTATGATAGAAAAATATAAACCAATAAAACCCACATTGGTGGTTGCATGGTCTAGAACGTCACTCCCACAGTAAACTAGATTACCAGGGATGGAGAGGATAGGGTTCCAATCCTGCTAGAGTGTACTTTAAGTATTTTCCCCCTCATTATCACCTCAAACAAATTGGGGTACATTAAATTTAAATTCTTCTTTATACCTACTGCATTAAGATAAATATGCGGATAGATAAAGCTGGTAGGTGATTTGTAGCCTAATCTTGAAATCGTGTACGAAGAACTTCATGCAATATGGCGTACAAAATAACAAAATCTGCTCATAATATTTTGCTAATTGGAATAACTATATCTTTTTTGCATCGAGTTTTACTACCAGCTCGGGTATACGTAAATATTTACATTAATATGTAAACTAAAAGGAATGTATAATGTAGAAGAAATATACCCTAATTTGCGTGAATGTAGAGCAAAACATCATTTTTGGAAATACTACCCTCAATACACACGACTGGGATTCGAACTTTGATATCACCTTCACCAGCACTCCAGTATATTGACATGTTTATTTTTTCCGAACGCATCTTACTATCTGTCCAGGTAAGACGCCTATATACTAATTACGCTAATGATTTAAGGAGGATGAATATTGAATTTAGAGGAAGTATTCACGTATTTGCGTGGAGGGGAATTGGAAAACCTTTAGGAAAAATCATCCTAAGTACACCCGACCGGTATTTGAGCCCCGATCTCCCCGTCATCGGCAGCCTAGTATAGTGCGAGGGTGACGTCTTAGACCATGAGGCCATTGAAGTGGGGTACTTGTAATGCTTACAAAGTAGACCACCCCTGTTTTATTTTTTCAATTAAATAATGCACTTTATCAATTTTTTGAAAACGCTTGAGAGGCATGAAAATCCAGCATAGAGATGAGCTTGGACTATAAATACAGGGGTTCATATTTCTTTTGGGCACACTGAATAACTTTGGTTCCTAAGGGATTTTTCTTCCTCCTTCTGGCAAAATGAGGGGTGAATCCTACTTTTGAAGAAATCACTCTACTCATCCTGGATACTTTTAATAGCGTTTGTAATTAAGGTGGGGTTGTAGGGAACGCGAGAAAAGGTCAATGTTTTTGCAATTTTCATATCAAAACTTTTTCGGTCAAAATAAATAAGAGATGGCTTTATTACAAACATAAGGTTTAATTTTCTTCACATGGTGATATTAACAGTTGTAGAATATCTATCAAGGGTGTCCTGGAATTGAATTATAACTTTATATCTTTATTAGAAATGTTTGTTATCTTATGTCGCTATGCTTATGATAGATATAAAAAAAAATGTTTATATCACCGTGTGAAGAAAATTAAACTATGTTTGTGCCGTAGAAATATTTTATTTATTTCGGCAAAAAAAAAATTAGCTACAAATACTCTAAAAACACTGGCCTTTTCTCGCGTCCCCTACATCCCCACCTTAACGACAGTAACGTCACTCAAGTTAATTTACCACAAAGCTATTAATTCTATATTAGGTTGAGTTCGAAAAATATTGACGAGTATTTGTCGGAAATAAGGGTATTAAAACTAATCTTGAAAAAAAAATCTCTTCCGTGCCCGACGTGTTAGTTAGAAAGCGGCGCACTTCCTCGCTATCTAACCTTGCCTCATACGTCGTTAATGGCCTTCTCTTAAGGGACATTAGCAAAAAATAATACGTCAGTAATATCGTTAAAAGAAACAGTGTCATCCATTATGGTTTCGCAAGTACTCGGACACGGATACAATCATTTTAAAAGAAAGGATATTTTAGAAAAGAAAAAGATAAAGTATATGATCACACAGAGAACACAATTTGGGGTGGATAATATAGAGTTTATTGTGAGAAACATATAATTTAACAGGGTTAATGAGCTTAAATATTTACCAATAACGATATTAGATTGGAAATTAGGAAGGGAATACAATCGGTAAATGCATGCTATTACTCGATCAGTAAGTTGTTTACATCTCGCCTACTGTCAAGGAAATGTAAAACTAAGAATATACTAAACAAATAATTCTACCGGTTGTTCTCTTTGGTTATGAAACATAGTCTTTTACCTTACATGACGAAAACAAATTTAAGATGTTCGAAAACAACGGGCTTAGGAAAATATTCGGTCCAAAAAGGGAAGATGATACTGAGGAGTGGGGGAGGTTATATAATGACGAGTTAAATACACTGTACTAATCAAAAGACACTGCTAGGATAATCGAGTCTCGTAGAGTACGGTGGGCAGGATATTTTAACGTGAATGAATACTGACGGGATACTGACTGGCAAACCTAACTGAAAGAGAGCATTGAGAATACATAGACGCAGATGGGAGGATAACATTATAATGAACCTGAAAGACACAGGGAGTAATGAGGTGAACTAGATAGAACTAACTCAAGATAGGGATAGGGAGTAATGAGGTGGAATGGATAGAACTAGCTCAAGATAGGGATAGGGAGTAATGAGGTGGATTGGATAGAGCTAGATCAAGATAGGGATAGGGTATACTAATGTGGACTGGATAAATCTAGCTCAAGATAGGGATAGGGTGTAATGAGGTGGACTGGATATAACTAGCACAAGATAGGGATAGGGTGTAATGAAGTGGACTTGATAGAACTAGCTCAAGATAGGGATAGGGTGTAATGAGGTGGACTGGATATAACTAGCACAAGATAGGGATAGGTTGTAATGAAGTGGACTTGATAGAACTAGCTCAAGATAGGGATAGGGTGTAATGAAGTGGACTTGATAGAACTAGCACAAGATAGGGATAGGGTGTAATGAGATGGACTTGATAGGTGAGGCTATGATCTTTTGAGTTCATAATGCCATAGAATAATTAAGTAAGTAAAGCTGATAACAATTTACTATATTATTAGTCAAAATAAAAGGCTGCGAATAAAAGGACTTGACATATGAATACATTGAAGTAGATATAATAACTATTTTATCTGTTTAGCTGCCCTTCCTATGGAAATAGTACTATAGTAAGAGCTAGCTGCCCTTGTAAGTCAAGTCTAATAGGATGTTGGTAAGAAGGAACATTTATAAAAGAAAAAAATTTTCTACGGTCAAAATTGAAAACATTACATATTTTTAGTAGTATTATCTCAAAGGTATATCATATCATCTACTAAATGTGTCAGATGCAGAACACATTACTTAATATATGAACATTGTTTTAATAACTTTTGTAATTGTCTAAAAAATTCCTTCTCATCTAAATCTTACTGTAGCAGCACTGGTAATCGATCTTGGTAATAAGTGCGTCATTCGGGCTGCATCTTAAGGTGGGGTGCTAGTGAGCGCCAGTTTAGTGCATTAATTTTGTAGGTTTTATAGAATAAACATTTTTTTGACAAAATAAATTAAGCATTTCTTCTATAGAAATTATTGAATATCTGTCATGAGCATAGCGGCATTTGGTGACAAACTTTTTAAATAAAGAGAAAAAGTTGTCATTAAATTCCAGGACACCTATGACAGATATTCAAAAACTGTTGAGATTAGCATGTGCATAAAACTAAAAAACTATGTTTCTATAGAAGAAATATTTGATTTATTTTAGCCAAAAAATGTTTATGCTATAAAAACTTAAAAAAATACTGTCCTAAGCTCACGCTCACTAGCACTCCATCTTAAGTTCACAATCTTGAGACAACCCTTAACAAAGTGTTGAGATCCAAGCTCTCCCTCCCTTAACTATAAACAGCTTGCTACCCACATAGGTGGTACGCGGACTAAATGTATAGACCCCTCTAATTTGATTCTCCGTCGATGAATTGGTCGGGGCTCGACTCCCGGCTGGGTGTGGTAACTCTTTTCTTAAATTACTTTCCACTCTCCCTCCCCGCAGCTGATAGTACATTTTCTCTCAATTCTATCTATTTAATTCCCACCACATTAAAGTAACTAGATTTGGATATTACAGACGGCTAGGTAGAAGCGCTGTAAAAAAAAGATAATTTGTTAATATATTCATTTGATTTAGAAAATTAACTTTAAAAAACTTGTAAAAGTACCCACAATCCCAATACTAAATAAATACAAACTGGGACCAATGAATGAAATGCTTTATTTGTTATTATTTTAAAGATGTATCATGTTTTGAGTAATGCAATTTTGGTGAATTCCATCTCGTGTAAATTCCATCTCCATTATAAGGGCATTATGTAAATTTCGTCCCTCTCTAAGACACCATTAGATAAAGAATAATGAATATAATAGATCATAGCAAATGAAACAATAATTAAATTAATTTAGTTACATTTAAAACATTTTTATAGAGGTCAAACCCACAAAAGATAATAATTTAAATAACATTGTGCATAAACGATTCTTTGTCTTGTTTATGTAATTATATTATGACTGTTTGATTCTTCGTCATAAATTGTTTGTATAAATGTCAATTTCCTAGGGGAAAAAATATACTGTCTTAACGAACACACATATTTGGTTAAACATTTTAAAACCTATACACAATGTCATAATTTATTTCGGATAATTTTTTACCTACGAAATTGCTACAAGCTTTCGAACTTTGTATAAAATGTATATGTTTTTAAAAATTGTTTTAATACGGAATGAAATCTACACTCGAGATCATAAAATCTTCGGGATAGAATATACAAACTCGTGGAATGAAAGGCAAAAGATAACTAACAAAATGTTTTATCTTGAAATCGTTTTGAGTATCATGTTTCAATTATTTTTCCAAGCTCTGAAGTAGTATCAAATTCGAAGTCACTGTATTGAATTGAATTCGACGTGTTTCTCATACTTATTTCAACTTAAGTAAATTAAAACTTTTTTTCTAATTTGTGCCTCAGTGGTAGTTCTGACTATCCTATTATATTCGAGATGTCTACATAATCTATCTAAGGAGTAAAAGAATCAAAAGAGTATATTTAGGGTGAGAAGGAAGAGATTTCGAGTTAATGTACAGTAAGTTTTTTCGAGGTTTTTGTAACAAAAAGCTTCTTGTCTGAAGTAAATAAAAAAAATTCTTCTGTAGATACGTTTAGTTTAATTTTCTAAATATACTCATTTCAATATTTCCTGAATATTTGTCATGGGAATCGCGGAATTTTAAAATTTATTTTTATCTTCATCTAAAAAGTGTCTGGTAAAACGCCATTACGCCATTATATTTCAAGAACCATTGAGTTCAATATACATAGAAAAATTGTATCTACTGAAGAATTTTTTTTTGTCAATTTTTTTTTATTAAAGCTATAAAACCTCGGAACTTAATTACAATGAATACCATTTCTCTTTACTATTGGGAAACAGTGTCGTCATTCTCTTGTTTTCAAGTGGTCAATCTTCCCTCAAATATACGACAAATATCGCAACGTTAGTTCGTAGAAATTGCCAAAGGCAACTTTTTTTTCCTAGCACCTCGTCTTAATAACCGTTCGGGTTAAACGCTTAGCGCTAATTACGATAATGGTTCTAGAGATTAGGAAAGTTATACCCGCAGTTGCGTAGAGGGAGGGTGGAAAATCATCATGGAAAAAACACTTTCAGTACATCCGACCGAGGTTTGAACCCCAAATATCCCCGTCATCAGCAGTCTAGTCTAATGCGAGACTACCGCGTTAGACAACATGGCCACCGAAGCGTGTCAGCTCCTTAATCCAGTATGCCACCTTACAACATAAATGAAAGAGAGGAGATTTTGCAATAGCCAACCTAGAAAGAATGACTTAAGGACTGATTCCTGTTAGTTAGAAAAAAGTTAAGAAACTAAATTACTTCAAACATTAACTTCGACCACATTTAAAAATACAACACTTTCATAAACTAAATTTACTTGCAATATCATATTCAAAAAATACTTTTTTGAGACGTTTGAATTTGCAGATCTATCTTCCCTCTCTCTTCTTCTTACTACCCGTAACATATTTACAGTAAAGTGATATGGGTTAAGGGAGTAATATTTAGAGCAGCTGCACCTGCATTTTGGTGTAGATAAAATAGGGACCCATTTAGGAAAATTACCTCAGTAAAACCGGCTGTTATTATAACAATGGGCTGCTCATGACTGACAAATCAGACAAGACAAGACTACTGTCTTGATGCGCATACCCACCTGTGCGTGATTTTTTTCAGCTGCTAAATAAAGCTGTAAGGTTCACTGGTTATGAATATGAGTATGTTTGTTCAATGGCTACTGTACCCTAAACATTTTGTGATATAACGAATAGGACCGTCTAACGTAAAGGGTAATATATATAGGCCTTTTCCAAAGTATCGTAATTGCCAATTATCACACAATATTATAACAAAACAATTATTTACAACCAATTAAACTTAAATTAGAGCAATTATTTCACGTTTATTTGCAACCCTAATTGGTGCTTTCATTAAAGTCTATGTACAAGGGCTAGTGAGAACGCCTACAACTGTATCTGGGTTGTCTAAATATTCTAGGGGGAAGGGGGTGGGGGCCTTCACCTTGTGTTCTATCGCCGTGGGCTTCCAAGCCCACACTAAACAATAATGAGGGCACATTCCCTTTTAGATACCCTGTTCTTGTTTCCAATTTTATGTACTAATCTGGCATTTACACCTATGAACCAATATCCTTAATCTTCTTTTACTTTATAATTTATGCCAGTTGGTTCGCCCCGGAAGAGTAACAGGTGTTTCCACAACTGTGCCAAACCTCCTAACGACCCGTGTATTTCAGTTAGGATAATCCAAGATTAAGCCAAACGTCCTACAAGCCTTAGATATTACAATAACGAAGGGTACAGGGGAAAAGGTGGGATGGTCAAATTTTAACTCTGATTGAGAAGTGCTGCCATCTATTAGACACCCCTGATACCTTCCTAATACTTCATCTTATGGCTAAAAGAGGTCTCTGTCATATTTAATTTGGTTTTATAAACGTATTTTCTGGTGTTTTATGGGGTTTTAGATATAAAAGATGTCCTTAAAAAGATATGTAATGTTATTTTCCTCCTTTTACCCTTATAGCCTTCACTAAGATTAATTTGCTAACAGCCCTTGTGATAGTCGTACACATTTCACATTTCGATAGTCAAAGGGTCAAAGATGTCAGGATCGTAGTAGGATAGGCTAGTCGTTGACAGCGGGGTTTAGGTTCTAATCTCTTATGGGTGGTTTTCCATTCCTCTTTCCACGATAATGTGGGTGCACTCATTTCTAAACTACCCTTCCAATCCTTTTAACACACGGCCTATTAAATGCTTTAATTAAGGGATAGTAAGGAGAAGGGTTATGTGTAGGAAGTGTACCCACATTAAGGTTATTTGACAAAGATAATTAATTACTGATATATTTTGGATCTATAACATTTTGGCACGGAATCTAACATAAGTGGGGATTGATGCGGTTATCTTGTAAAATATAGAAAGTAGCAATGTTTCAACCCATTCCAGAAACACCGACCAGGTAAGGAAGCAGACGTCCGCTTTACCTGGATGTCTCATTAGTTGGGATTATCTGACCCTCTGCCTCAGCCTGGAATATTATATTCTGCTAATCGTTGTTTTCTCTACAATCAGTACAGTTAAAACAAGAAATTTCTTGAAATAGACATTTTAAATTTATATTTTCAATGATAAATTCGAACACATTAATAAAATATACCAGTAAAGATAGTTTTAAAAAAATTCTTAAAAATGACTTTGTACACTACAAAATGAGATTAAATCAAATTATTGGGGTATAAAAAGAATATAATTTAATATTTATATATAATTAAAAATTATGTAATTATACTACTTTTAAACTGTTTACACATTAAAAATTATCTTTCTTTGACATATTGTAAACATTTAATTTTGTGCGCCTCATATAAATATCTACATACTAAATTTCAGCCCCACACATTAATTACTTAATTTTAACAATAGTACGTAAAAAGCATTTAATAACAAATTTTGACCCTTATAGTGCGTGAACTGTAATGATTTGAAATCATTGAATAAATATTTATAGCTTGTTTAACTTGTTAAAAATTGTGCAATAAAATTGTTATTGTCGAATGAACTTAACCTAGAGAGGAGATGAAAAATCCATAGCAATAAATAAAATGTGTAAAATCACCCCTAGTATATGTACCCTGTCGAGATTTATACCTTGATCTCCCTATCACCGGCAATTCAGTATATTGTGAGCATGACGCCTTCTTAGATCGTGTAAACATCAGTACAAGTAGCCTTACTGTCAAAAAAACACTACAAAAATAGATAAAGTATATAAAAGTTTAATCACCTCTTTAAGAGGAGATTCATACTAAACCTTTATCTAATGAAAACACACATAAACTAGAAGCTTTTTTCCCTCCCGACCTTCTTAAGCCTCTGTGACGCTTCATAACAGTTGTTCCTTTAATCCCCACCAGGAGTGATAGACACGATTATTGTACACTCTGCTCGCACTTAAAACTTGCAGCCATATCACCTTGTTGGGTTTCACTATCGTATACCTAATAAAATGGGGCCAGTATAAATATTATGAGAGTGACTTTACCTAATTGGCATGTTGCCTGTGATCGCAATATGACTCAATATGTAAATATGTAGTAATATACATGTATGGAGTAAAGATAACATGAGATTAAAATGAGGAAGAATGGAGAATAATTTTTAAGGAATTAAGAAGCCTTTTTGGAAGTGAGTAAAGAAAACGGGAGTATAAGGAAAGATCTTTGGCATTCAGAATGAACATGCTGATATTATCTGGAGGGAGAACAGTATAAAAGAGCGATGGGGGAAGCATTTTGAGCAATTGAATGGCGATAACATAGATAAAGTAGCAGAAAGTAGGGAAAATGTTATGATTAGTGAAATAATTAATGAGGCTGAAGTGTTAAACGCTATTGTGGTATAAAATTGAAATTTGTCAGGCAGGCCACCCCAAACAGCATGACTTTCTTTTTAAATTAATGACTGGAAAGGGGGGAAAGCGGTCTTCCCTAAAAAATTTCCTAAACTAATAGAATTAAACATGTGCCATGTCTAAGAAAATTGAAATGTTTAAATACATGTAGAGGGACAACCTTAAACCATAAGAGTCTGAACATGTATGCTCTTTGTTAAACTGTGATGCTCTTATTTCCAAAATAATGTTCAAACAATGTATATAATTTATTTTTACGTATCTTATGATCGCTCTTAGGCAAACACTACGTTCTATGAATTGAATTCGTTTGTGAACTCAGTTTATGGGCTGATTATTATTATATTATTCAATGATTGTTTTCAAAATTAGTTTTGAGTTGGAAACTATATAAAGAGTGCAACCGAGTGTCGATTATAATATTTCGATATAGTTTTGATATCCGTCTGTCCGCATGAATTATTTGAATACTTTTCAACATCCTCATAATCTTAATTTTTGCATGCTGATAGGTCTTAAAGATAATATTTTCTAGAAAAATCCTAAAAATTTAATGCGACAGATTCAAAATAGCGGATCTAATTAGGCCAAACATTGAAAATGAATAATTACTTTTCTATATTGTAAACTGTTACAGTTCTATGTAACTTTCATTAATATTGTTTTAACTCTTTAACAACCAAGTCTTTATGTTATATTACTCTTCTTTCTTTTTTTAAAATCACCAATAATCGAGAGTACAAATGTTGTTTATAGAAAAGTTATAACCTAATATTAAAAATAAATGGAACATTTTAGCACATATTTAGATTATAATCTGTATTTTGATATTGTATTTTAGTCAGCCTACTATTCACGTTTTGTATCACAATTTAAAAATATAGAGTATTAATATTTATCTATAATAATTTAAAATTTGGTTAATTTTCCCTGTGATTAATTTAATTTACTATAACAACAGGGATAAGGTGTCAGACGTATGTGCTGAGCGTCCGAGGTTCAATCCTCGGTCCCGGAACAGATTTATCCGACTGCCAAACCCTTCCTTCACCTCTGACAAGACGTGAGTTAATCACAACTTGTGAATGTGTGGAATTCCAGGCCTCCACCGTAGTTCGGATCCCACGTTAAACTGTAGGTCCTCCATTTCATCTCACAATCACCCTACCATTGCACATTAGCGTAAGTGCGTACAAACTGAACGGGTAGTAAGACGCGGTACTACTAATAATAAAAGAACAAAGTTACTTTATAGATTTCCCATGTGAAGAACGGGTTGGCCTACATCGGCTAGGTTTTTCTGCCCATTTGAATTTTTTTGGTATTTGTCTTTCTTTCTGGGTAGTATAAAAGATAATAACCACAAATAATGAATTTTTAGAATGTATGTCTCTCTGTCTATTAGTTTGTTTCCAGTTAACTCAAAAAGTATTCATCGGATTGAGACGGAACTTCTTCTGTTGTAGGCCTGCTCCATATTTTTCAGAGAACCATGTAAAAGCCCTTTTTCATTTGGCGTAGAAATGCAGAGTCATGGGAACAAACGGCTATCTTCAAGAATTTTTATTGTTTTGAAATTTTCTTTTCGGAAACGGTTTGTTCAAGAATAAAAGCATGTTGATTAACTTATACTTTTTATATATACACCTCCTCTATAATTTCAACAGTGATCAAATATCGATAATATTGACATTTTTCAATAGAAAACCACTGGATTTATAACAAAAAATAAGAAAATGTAACATTTAATAAACATTGATACATTATCTTGGAAGGTGTTTTGAAAATATTGACATAAAAATTTTACTCGTTCTCGAGAAAACTGAGATTGCCAAATGTATGATTTTTGCCGCAAGACCTATCCGATAGCTAACGCCATCTACGGTTTCCATTATCCATTTTTTATTGTTGGCGCGGAAGGATACTTTGGTCGGTTGTGAAGCCATTTACCCTTCCACCCACCATCCCACAAAATAGTTTTTAGACTTGCACTCGACAGGATCAAGGACCCTGAACTATATACTAGCACGCTAGCTCATCAGCGAGTGAAATCGTATCGAATAAAACCGGGCGTAAGTAATGAACATTCGTCGCAGCTGGTATTGGGGGTATATAAGTTGGCACATGATATGAGCTGTGGTGTTGAGGGGGGTGATGAGGGTGAGTCCATGTTTCTTCTTGAATCTTCGTACATACATAAAACACTGCTCTTGAAGTTTCATTTTTTTCTCTAGTATTCTAACTTTTCGAGTGTGTTGATGTATTCTTTAAAGTGAGCGAAGCCACGGCGAGTGCTAGTTACCTCTAAAATACTTACTTCATGATCCCTACCCCATTAGAACAGATATATATGCATACAACCTGAACAGGTAGTACGGCTCAATGATAAGAATAAAATATTAACAAAATATGACCCGCCTTGGTGGCGTAGTTAGCTAAAGCGCTACTAGTGTTAAGCTCGACTGCCAAGGACGGGGAGATCGAGGTTCGAATCTCGGTTGGGTGAACTGGGGGTGGTTTTCCCTAAATGGCTTTCCACTCTACCTCCACGCAAATACGGGTTCACTTCCTCTAAATTCAACATTTCCAATTCCTAATTCATTAACGTAATTAGTAATTAGTGTACAGCCCTAACGGGTAGTAAGACGCGGTGCGGTGAAACAGTGCTTTGCGCAAGTGGGTCTAGCTGTACACGGGGGCCTTAAGAGATTATGCATCTGTTGTCATATGGTCAAAGGCTTCACTCTCCTGTTAGACTGGATTGCCAGTGACGGGAAGATCAGGGCTCGAATCCCGGCTGGACGTATTGAGGGTGTATTTTCTCAATGGTTTTCCCATCATATTCCACGCAGATGTGGGTACATCTCCTATTTAATTTTTCTTTCCTCAACCCTAAACCATCAGCCTAAATAACGCATGTGTGTAGCCCGAACACGTGATAAGATGAGCTAAGAAAAAATGTTTGAAGAAATTTGTTAGTTTTTAAAAATTTATTTGCTGACACAATCAATTTCCTGCATCGGTGGTCACGTTGGCTAAATATCAAGCTCATTTGGTTTGGTTTAGTTTGATGTAGGTGGAAAGGTCGGGGGCTTGAATCTCGGTCGGTAATGTTGAAGGTTATTATTCCTGAATGGTTTCTTACTCTTCCTTCACGTAAATGCGAGTTCATTTTCTCTAAAGTCTACCTATACACCCTGGCTCGTGAGTGCAAATAAATGTATATACCTTATATGGTCAGTAAGACGCGGTGCTAAAACAAAATATCCCTAATAATTAAACCAGTAATACGGCGTTCAGTGGTGGATTAAGGGTCGTATAACATAGTCGAGCTAATCTCGTGTTGTACTAGACTGTCGAAGATGGGTATATTGGGGCTCGATCCTGGTCGGGTGAACTGAAGGTGGTTTTCCATTCTCCTTCCACGCAAATTCGGATGCACTTCACCCCAATTAAGCCTTCCTAATCCCTAAGCCATTAGTTTAATTAGCACATAGGCGTACAACCCGGACGAGTAATAAAACGCGGCGCTATAAAAATTAAATATAGTTGAGATTTGGACATCAGCCAATCCCCCTACTCGACCTGAACTCCTTGTTTTTTTTTATTTGGCGTAATTAACGTGTACCTTAAGAACCAACTGATTATATCATCAAACGACTTATAGACTAACTCAGATCTATGATGAACACAACGCCCAGTACCTTGGCCATTAATCCATCACTATGAAAGGGTAAATCCACATTTCATCATTAATAAACTTTTCAGCCATACCGTGGATTGAATCTGGGACCCCCAGCTGATCAGGCAGACACGTTACCGGGTGAGCCAAGGTTCCAAACACATTCTTGTTATTATTATGGTTTTTTTCGCACGATATATTACTACCCATTCAGGTTATATACTTTTGTATCAATTATCACCCTAATGATTTCCGGGATTATTAAGTCTATATTTAGATGAAGTGTAACCGCATTTACTTGGAGGGTGAGGGGAAAAAACAATTTAGAACACCACCCTTAGCACACCTGACCGAGATTCGAATCTCAATCTACCCGCTACCAGCAGTTTATTCTACTGCCAGAGTAGCGCGTTAGACCAAGTGGCCACCGAAGCGGTTTTATTCGTATGTTAGGAGATTGGTTGACTCCAGATACAATACTATAAATTTAACCTTAAATTAATTAATTATTGTAACTATTTAAATGAGACATATAATTGTTTCTCCCCAAGCGCCTCATTCAATCACATCAGCACGTAACTGACAATCAGTAGATACAAACAAATTGATTATCTATACAATGTGGTAATGTATGAAGGGGTAATTCGGCGAACATCCAATCTCATCCCTCATCACATCAACATGCAAAACAATTATCAGAAGAGAGATTCAGTTAAAACGTAGCATCCAGGGTCTATGTGAGAACATTTATCACCATAGTCAATTAATTGTTTTAATTTCCAGAAGCTATAAATATGTTGGTTATTGCAACTGTAAATTACTTCGTTATAAGCTACACATCGTGTGATGTTTTGGGTTATTTATTGCCTGACATGTTCGTGGGAGTTTAAATTGAATATAAGTCTGGGTTCAATTTATTTGATATGTGTTATTTCTTATCGGGAGCGGACCATTAACTTCTTGGATAATTGTAAAGTTTTTAAACTGGTGTAGATTATCTAAAGGCAACATTTCGCTTAAAGATTTATTTCTGATTTGTAGTAATAACTTATCCGAGAGGGACTTTATTTTTAATTGTAATACATTTTAACAGCAAGGCTATTCTTTTTCCGAGCTCAGTTTCTTTCTACCCGTCTGTGAGACTATCCCCTAGAAAAAGGAATGGTAAAGTAGGAGAAGGGTAACTTATAGGAAATGCAACCGAATTAGCATGGAAAGGAAAGGAGGAAAACCACAGTGATAAATCACACGTGAAAAGCCATTCATAGTGTAATCAGAATCAGTAATCAGTGTAATCTTCAACCTCCCCATCACGGGATCATCCATAAACCACGTTATTTTCTTATCTTAATTGACCCCTCCACCCTACCTCATGTAACGCTAAGTAGACATTTGGCCCTGAGCCCTACCCCTTCCAAACTGTGTTACGTAACTCTTTACACCAATAGTTAGTGTCATTATTTGATAGGGAAGCTTTCGTGACACTAAATGAGTGACTCAGACTTTAATTGATACTACTCAGAATTCACTTTTAATCCTGAATATAAATTATTTTAAAGAATTTTATGACAATACTTTGACGCCTCTGGAGTCTGGTGACCAGATATCCTGGCTACGAATGCGCATTATGTGCTGTGCACTATTCGTTATTAAATATGCGTTAATGTAAGCCCATACTTACTATACAGACCTATTTAGTAAAGGAAGACGTAAATGACATAATAATATTAATGTCTTTCATTTCAAATCTTCAATATTAGATTGAAGAAACAATTTACTATTTAGAAGGACGATATTTTGACACCAAGTAACATAGAGTTAGATTTCCTTAGAACTATGTAACCTTACTGACCAACTTGTATAAGTGCATGACTTACAAACTAAGTTAACTATAGAACAGACACAACACCCCCTTATTAGGCCGTCAATTTCACTGTGAAGAAAGGGAACCCCCAGTTTCATCAATGGTACATTTTTTGATCATAACAGGAATCAAACCCAGATTCCTTAGATCAGTAGACAGACACACTATTAACTCAGCTAAGGAGTTGAATTATAAATCTAATAAACACACTAATTACCACTGGTTGGGAATCAACCTAGGGCTTTCAAGGTGAGTAAAAGGTAGAAGAATTCGTATCGATGGGTACGTGGACTAAGACATCAGCCCCAATTGGTTTAGTTTGTCAGTGACGTGGTGGTTGGAAGTCGAATCCCGGTCAAGTTAAGTAGCTCTTCCTCAGTTAATTTTCAATCTCCCTCCCCGCGAATTCAACTAAATTTCCTCTAAATTCCATCTTCCTCATCGCTACCCCATTAATGATTTATATGCGGTTTATCCGGATGGGTAGTAAGACTCGGACGGCGGTTTTTGAAACTAGAAGTTAAACTTGATCAACTAACGCGTGTACCTTGATATAAATTATAACTCGTGAAGACACAGTTGATAGAAGAGGGTATCGCTTTCATGTTTACCTTTGTCGTGGTTAGAGCTTGGTGCGCCCACCTTTCCGCTCCACTTGTGTTAATTGTCTCCGCGTTTTAACTAATATTGGCTAAATTAAAAAGGATATATATTCCCGTGTTGGAAACAGAAGCAGAGAGGAACGGTTCTTCCTTTGAAAAGTAATTCGGTGAATTAACTACTCTGCAGTAGGAAAAGGTATAATTTAAAAGAAGACTTTTGTGACCTCTATTAACGGTTTTTAATTGACTATTTCCAATTAGTATCGAGAAGAAATTTGATTGGTAAGATATTTTTGTAGTCACAACTTGTTTAATTAAAACCTTCCTTTTTAACTCAACATCACTTTAGATTGAAAAGGAAGTGGCTGAAGGTGGGCGTTCGATGAAATGAGCGTTACAAATATTGTGTTCGCCACATTTTGTAGTGTATGTATTTCGTATTTCTTGTGATTTTATTCCCATCGATACCTACTTATCTATTTGATGTCATGCCGGTGATCACGTGAACTAAATGTTAGGCCTATCCAGAGCGTTGGATTTTACTAAATGGTTTCTCACTCTCCCTGCGTGACCACCCTCCTGGTATAGTGGTCAGAGTTCTATTCCCGGCTGGTACTGGGAGATGATTTCTTGAAAGGGGAATTATCCCCACGTTCACCAGTGTTTGGTCAATTAGGCTTAAGTTAGGTTAAGATCTTCATTGGCTCCACATCCTCATATTCACTATTTTCATCACCTCATCTCATCGGGATATGGAAAGAGCCTCCACGGGGAAAAAAAAATGGTACGATTAGTACATTCGGGCATCCCCTGGACAATTGTACATTAGTGCTGGCTAATATTTTTACAAACTGAGCTACAGATTGATGAGTTCCAGACACGCCATTATTATTAGTCTACTTTCCATGCACATAATTTTGGAAAAATTTATTATAAATTCTACCTTCCTCATCCTTGCCTCATTGAAGTAAATATGTGGAGGTGGGTAGTAAGACGTGGTACACTTACACACACACACACACAACTATTTCACCATACAACACAAATACCGTTTATGGCTCCTAAAATAAGTGTAAAGACAATCCAACGTTGTATGCTAGGAAGTTTTTTTTAGCATCATGTCTTACAATATCCATACATTACAATTACACTAATGTTTTAAGTATGAGTAGGTTAAGTTTTAATTAATTGTACCAGCATTTGCGTGTAGGCCGTGTGTAGCATCATTTAAAGAAAGAAAACACTATCGGTACCAGACTATCGCGAGAATGATGCCTTGAAGCGATTGCATGGAATGTATTTATTTATTATTATTTTATTTTAGATTTTGTCATAATATTTATTTATTTATTTGGGCGGGGTTGGGGAGATACTATCATGGCTGAACAAATGGCACAGCGCCTGGACTGTGCCGAAGAATGTAGTCATCACATCTAGGTGGAACTCCACAGTATGTAGAACGCACACGAATTAAAAAAGCTTATAGTAATTTCGTACCCCCTCCAAACCCTTCCTCGTGACGGGCTTTGAAACGCGCCGAGATGTCCAGGAGCTCTGTAACAAAGTAACGTAGTCACAAAGAATTCCCCTTTCATATGTGAGATAATTAAATATATTTTTTTTTACTCTTCGTACGTACCAGCATAGGTGGGTGCGCGTGGACTAATTGTAAGGATATAATCGTCTGGTATGTTGATGATGGGGAAGTTTGCAGTTCAAATCCTCCCCCTGGTCGTATCAAGGTCGGGGTGTTTTGCCAAATGGGTACCTACTTTTCCTTCTCTGAGTTTCGGGTACATTTTCTCTAAATTCTACCATACTACCCATCCCTAGCTCCTTAGTTTACTTAAATGCGTATTGCCCGGATGGATAGTAAGACTCACACTCTCTTATATATATATACATACAGGGTGTTCGGAAACTCATATCACAAACTGCACATATAGCTTGCTTGAACCAAAAGTAATATAAAATCCCTTTACACTTAGATCTAGAAAACTATGCTAATACCATTAAATTGTGTTCAAAGTTTCGGCGTACAGCGCCGGGAAAAAAAAAACTTTCAAGCATGTGTGTACAACACGTTGCATATGAGTTAGGCGCACGGCACTGCACATGTAATGATGGCAAGCACTTACTGTGATGTAGGGCCGTTAATGATGACTGTCAGAACGTATTCTCATTTATAGATGAACTGGTGTATTAATTTATGTTCTGCTGCCGTGCTACAATATGTCGGGGTGTGAAGTGCCGTGCGCCTAGCTCTTATACAGCCTGTTGTACACACATGCTTGAATAGATTTGCTCTCCAGGCGCTGTACGCCGAAACTTTTGACACAATTTAATTGTATTAGCATAGTTTTCCGGATATAAGTGTATAGGGATTTTGTATTACTTTTGGTTCAAACAAACTATATATGTAGTTTTGGGCTATGAGTTTGCGAACACACTGTATATATATACGCAGGCTAAGGCTAGAAAAGTGTACTTAGATAGGTATGTATAAGACTTCAAGAAAACACTCTAATTATTTTATATATGTATGTAGGCCTATATATATATTGATTGATTAAAGTTTTCCCCTAAGTTTATTAAAAAAAAATGTTGAGGTCCCACCTACAAAACCTTTTATGTCAACTTTATACTAAACCCGCGCTATCCCCTCATTAAGCCCTGACTAATTACTTGTGGAATAATTAGAGGCTTACAACATCACTTTAAGAGATAGACTAGAGGAATTGTACTACCTACAACTTTACATTTTAAGTATCTGTTAAATATATTATCAATTACTTTAAGATACTCGTAATTAAATACAAACCACCATTTGGACAATTTTTTATAAGTATCAGCATTAGGTTTTTATACACCGTTCTGGAAAGTAGTTCGAGCCCTGGACATTTATCTTAGAGCGCCAATTTTCTACCTATTATGAAAACAAGGCTCTGTTTAAAAGATAAGACACACTTCTCACTTAGGTATTAACCAATACTCTACCAATAATGACCACGAGTACAAGAACTTAATGAAATAATCTTCAGTGACCTTGAAGGAGGAATATATTGCGTAGTCCACCGTTGTATAGTAATAATAGTTAGAGAACTAACAGCTCAAATCAAACTAGTTTTACTACGGAACTACGGAGCTGTGGTCTAGTGGTCATAGCTCCTGGCTACAGATCCAAAGGTCCCGGGATCGAGCCTGATGCTTCCATATTTTCTGTGAAGCAGTGGGTCAAGAACGGAGTCAACTCAGCTTCATGAGCTAATAAGGAGCTACTTGGGTGAAAAAAATAGAGGCTGTGGTTTAGAAAACTGAGATAATGGCCTGGGGGTCATTGTTCTGAGAACAGGCCACCCTATATCAATAGAAGTTGGCACTATCTTCGTAAACAGACGGTGACCGCTCGGTCGGTATGTCTCGATTGAGGGCTGACGCCATGGAGCTTACTACGGAACTGTTAGCCCTACAGTCAGACCTAGATAGAAGGGAATTCTTTTGACAATTATAAATGTTACTAAAATAATTTTCCCTTATTTATACGTGAAGCCTTGTGGTCTGACACAGTATATTTACTTAGATAATATCAATATCAAGGAGCGATAGGAGCAGCAGACCTTGCTCCTTATATGTTCTTATCATTACTACAGTGTTTAGATTTATCTTTGAATTTCAAGATGGAATATCTCCTACAATTTCTAAAGAAACACAAGCGCAAAGTGAAAGCGGTTGGAAATGAGATATCTAAGAAATGTATGTGGACAAAGTCTTATGGACACAGTCAGTAATAAATGGGTGGTGAAGGAGTGCAGTTTGAAAGGGAATCCAGTAGGTCAATGTGAAAGAAGCGTCTTACGTTGGTTTGGGTATGTTGAGAGGATAAGTGTGGATCGAGTGACGAAACAATTATATGAAGGTAGAGTGTGTGTGTGTGTGTGTGTGTGTGTGTGTGTGGATAAAATGGAAGGGGGTAGACCATGTCAGACGTGGTTAAATGTTGAAGACGAATATGTGAAAAAATATCAACATTAAGAGTCTTAAGAATAAAAAAGACTGTATGACTCGGTGTATGGATGTTGTTGAAGCGAAGGGAGTATGCAATGATAGGAAGGTGTGGAGAAAGTTAGTGAGGATGGATTAAGTACGGAGTTTTTTTAGCTATATTCACAGTTTCTTGCCTACCCCGTAGGAAACGGCGTGATTAGGTATGGATGTGTGAAATTTCTTCTTGTTTTAGAAGTTAATAATTTTCTTGGTGATCAAGTTAGACAGAAAACCAATAAAAACCTACTTTATTCTCTAGTACACAACATTAATAGAGAATAAATGTTGCTCGCGTGATTTAAGACATTAATCTCGTACCGGTAATACACTATTTCAATTTTTTCTTAAATGCCCAAGGTACTAGATCGATTGATCAGAATTTTAAATTAAAATCACTTGAGAAAACCCTTCAAATAATCTTTCCCAGCAGTGTCCAAAAGTAACAATTGGATTCGCAATCCTCTGAAAGAGACAGCAGTTTTCAAATCCTCCACATTAAGCGTGAGGGAAAAGGAGCAGCTCCTTGAAATTTACACTGATTTTGAATTAAAGAAAAGCTATAAATCTCTGTCATTAAATGGTTTCTGGTTAAGTTTAAAGGAGGAGTTCCCAGTGTTGGCGAATAAAGCTATTAGAGGTTTGGTGGAGTCTTCTACGTATTTGAGCGATAACTCTTTTTCTTCATATGCCTATTTAAATATATATATATATATATATATATATATATATATATATATAAAGAAACAGACTCAGTACTGAAAGTGACTTGAAACTTTATTTATCGTCTGTGGTTCCTGACTTTAAGGCTCTGTTTCATCCAAAGCAAGCGCACCCTTCTCATTAAGTCACGTGAAGAGGTGAGTATTTGTTAAAACTTGTAAACAATTTTGAAACTTAGATTGGCATGGAATTTTGTGATTAAAGGAGGCTATTTCAGTTATGTAAACGCTGCCATTTCCAGTACCATTTTTAAAAACATGTGAAATGTGATTTTGTTGTGACAGTAAAGCTAGTAAAATGTTACTACAGTACTTTGCTTATTTAATTTCAGTTTTAATTTTTTAAATAAATGTATAGTTATTTGAACTTGTAATTAATTAGTTTCAATATTATTCTATTATATTTGGTGGGGTATTCCAAAGTAACTACTGGAGCTATAGTAGGTTAATTTAAAGATATTAAATAATTTTACTACAATAAATAACTAAATTTAATAAAAATTAGGTATACAATTAAGTGCGTAGCTATGGATATTTATCAGGGGGTTTCGTGCAATTCAGATGTTTGTGAAAGGGGTTTACGAGTCGAGAAATTTTGGGAACCACTGCTCTATGGTGTTAGAAACTAGGAACACTGTCACACCACACCAAAGAGCATAAGAATCAAAATAATTTTCAAAGGCTTGAATTAAAAATATATGTGAAATAACATATACTTTTAATTCAGGTATTTGAAAATGAATATGGTTCTTACTGTGGTGTATTGATTATTTATCTGCGTATAGCTCAGAAACTATTGGTTTTATAAAAATATATTTGAAGTAAAAGATGTTTATCTTAAATAATACTACAACTTAACAATGATAAGATATTTCGTATCTCAAATAGTTGCGAATAAATTATGAAATTGGAAAATTTCACGAGAAAATGAGAATTTGCATCTTGTTTATAGTAATAAATAGTGTCTATATATAAAATATAATCAAAATAGTTGAAGAGAATTTCAATGAAATCAATTTTTTTTAAGCTTTTGGCCCCTCAGTAAACTACCCTTAAATTTAAGGCTAGACATCTAATTCCAAAAACCAGCCTTAGCCTGATTGGTAAAATATTTTCGGGCGTAGCCCGAGGTACAGACAGACAGACGGCATTGCAAAAACAACTATTTTTGTTTCAAAGTGTCATGAAACGTCAATACTTATTAAAATCTTGAGGCAATATTTTTAGACGGAACACACAATACTTTATCCCCGAGGTGTCGAGAGAAAGCAAAAAGCGTTAAGTTTACGTGGCTTATAGATGACTAGATGACCCCTAAGAAGGTCGTACTACTTTTCCATGGTTTCGTCAGTAGAGATGTCATATAGACTACTGTTGCACTCCACAGCAATATTGCCGATGCAAAGAGCAAAAAAGCTCCCCTCTCCCACCTGTTGCTTTATCACGCCGTCCGTAATATATGCGCCAAGTGGGCGAAGCTTGGCGTGGGTGGGGGTTGACATTGTTATTTAATCAGCGTCAATATATCACACGTTTTTCCCCCACCCGTACATATAAATGCAATTACCACTAATTTATATGTTGTCTTCATGACGAGTTCCGCCTAGTAAACATCAATTATCTCCGTCACGATATATTTCTTACTTTCAAGCCCTCTATCTTGACCTTATCTATACGAAAAATCATTTCCTATGTTCGTAATTTGAAAAAATGGCAATTGGACACAGGAATTGAGCCCAGGACCATTGAATAAGCACACCAATGCTCTGCCACTGACACTGTGCTACCCAGGATTCAGCCCATGCTCATTTAGATCTTCCAATCTTTGATATTCATGAACAACAAGAGTTATCTTTCTTCCATTTATTTTTTACTCAGCCCCAAATTGTTCCCCAAACTAGCTTAGAATCGCATATCTTTCCACAAGCAGAAATACACAGCTTTTTTTTTTTTTTGTCAAACAGTATTCTCTTATTCCTCTCCCTCACCCCAATGCGCGATGGGAAAGTGGGAGATCATGTCGGGGGGAAAAAGACACCTAAATAAATCCGGATGGGATCTGAAACCCGATCTCTCAGTCACTTATCTCCACTCCACGTGCCCAATATTGTGAGTTTTGTTCAAAATAAAGTCCTTCTATATCGTTTTTGATTTTCTATTTACTAGTTATTTTCTTATTTTAATAAAACTGATCTCAGAATTTGTCATAACGGCCATTTAATGAGCCAGCCATTTGAGTCCAATTTAACGGCCAGAACAGACGAGGTTAATACCTTGGCCAACGTGCCTAAATTGCAGGTAACATGAAACTACCCGCTTCGGTGGTCGCACGGTCTAACACACAACTCTCACAGTAGACTAGACTGCCGATGATAATGAGATCAAAGTTCGAATCTCAGTCGGATGTACTGAGTGTGGTATTTCCAAAATAGTTTTTCCACTCTCCCTCCACGCAAATACAGGTACACTTCCTCTAACTATAGCCTTCCTCATTCCTAAAACCATAAGTGTAACTATTACATTAGCGTAAAACCCGAACGGGTAGTAAGACGCGGTGCTAAAAATACATGAAACGACCCCCTTGGGTGGTCGAATGCTCTAAGTCAGGTTGGGCAACCCTTTAGCCAATCGCAATATGTGGCGAATCAGCCATAAAAGTGTGGAGAATTTGAGTTTTCCAGCTCTCACACTAAAATAAACTTTTCCCTGATGGCGTGTGCTGGTTGTAACTTTATATTTCCTGCATGTTATTGGAAGCATTCCGCTTTCTGAATGCGTCATTAACGGAACACTGCCATTCAATATCCCACTCCCCTTTTTACACACTTCGTTTCATCTCTGCCTTTAGACAAAAAGGATTGTCAAATTTCTCATTAAATTTGTCTTACGTTTTCAATGTGAACAGTTTTCATCATTTGCACCTGAGTAGTCAAAATTTACAGTACATGTCTTGAATAGAGCTGTTCAAATGGTGTGTGTTGATTTAAATGTTCGATTGAGCAAAAATAACTTCTCGATTTTTACATAGTGTGGCGAATTTCATTTCTCATTCGTCAAACTTGTGGATACATGGAGACTTATGTTGCCAACCTCTGGTCTAAGGGGGCGGCCAGACTGGGCGAGCGAGCGACTAAAATATAAAATAGAACATATTAGTTGTAATGAGAGGGGGCCAGACTGGAGCGAGCGAACTCGACCCGGTACAGTCTAGTTTACAGGCGCTAGGAAATATTATTGTATGTTGGTTCATTGAGTGCTAGGAAAACTTCTCATTTTGACATTTTTATAATTATCGATAGGTTTAGCACACTTGCTATTAACGGCCTAATTTAATTGGTAAGATCATAAGCCATACCTATATGTATATATACATGTATAATTGATATGTTAAAATACTTCAATATTATCAAAGTAGGCATTTACAAATAAGAATCACCATTAGAGTGGAGAGAGGATGAGAAAACCACAACAATAAATCACTTGTCAAAAACCACCCCAATATCACTGAGCCAAGCTTCGTAGCTTCCTCGTCAACAACTATAGAGAGCTATCTGCTTATTACGCACTCGCTCGCACGCTCGTCAGTATGGCCACCCAGTCGCAGGGACAAAAACATTATACGCTTTCCATGAAATTAGAAAAGTTTCATAAAGTGAAATATCTATGTTCCTTTGGTAGAAATTTTCAATTGGGTACATCAAAATATCTCATTTTCAAAACTTGGGCTCCTGAAGCCAACCTCACTGGTGATTGGTCATCTCGAAAGCATGAACGCATGTCTACAGAAAAAAGTCCAAACCCCAATCAATGTTCATGTGAAACAGTCTTTTGATCTTTAAGGCTCTATTAAAACACTTTCTAAGTTGAAAATTCACACCAGGACACGGACATCGAACTCAAGACTTTTGGTTTAGTGCTTCCAGAACTCATCCCGTGCTCGGAGTCATTCTTTACTCATATTTTAATAAGGCAGAGTCCCTTATTCAGTGGTATGAAGTTTGTTAACTAATACAAGTGTAACCATGTTCGATTCCCTTGTCTGGATGACATTTTTCGATTTACGAATATGATACTTGATACGGCTTTATCCGTAACCCAAGGATAGTTTAAATCTTCTAAGTTTCGCTATAAAAATACAGTTAAATGTGTACAATCATTTCCTTTCTTTCATTCTATTAAAACACTTTAGTAAAATATTCCCGCCTTACAATAACAGACACGCTAATAAATGACTACATACACATGTTTGAGTTATGTCAGAAATCTGTCATTGACACTACGTAACGGAACTATGCTATTGACACTCATCATGGACTGAATAAGGAGAGATGTAGAGTGGGAAGGAGGGAGAAAAGGGGGGTAGGGGAGGTGATAAAGGATTTTTTTTTTTTTTTTTTTCAAATTTGAAACCACACTATTGCTCATTTAATGTAGTCTATTATGTGACCGACATCTGTTCGGTACATTTTGAAATCGTAACATCTAGATGCGAGTAAATTAGAATCTAGATCAATTGTTTGTTTAATTATTTGTAATTGCATTTGTTTGTTTTTTCGTTAGTTTAATTGATTACATTGGTAAAATGTTAAATGTGAGTTCATTTTGATAATTTATTTTGTCATTTTTTGCTAAAAATTGTAATGTGATTATATTTATCTTATAAATATTTTTGTACTTTGTTTTCAATCTCCATTTTCAAACAATTGTATATAAATAATAAAGGGAATTTACCTCAATTAAGTTACATTATCGTGGTATATGATAATCGAGGGTTTGAAAACAACTTATGACTGTGTATATTTTTTTGAACTATGTAAAAAAAAAACTTTATTTCTTAAGACTAGGTCAATTTTGCTAATTAAATACTTCAAACATAAAATCACTTTAGAATGTTAATAATTTCACAAATAATTTGTTATTATTATTAATTATTCTTGGTAAATGCATCTTTTTATTAGAAAATTTATTAAAACTATGTAACGCATTTTATTAAGTTGTTTCTAAAGTTTATATGTTTTTTATTTTATACAGGTTTTTATTGGTTGGTAGATTAATGGTTTAGTATTTCAAATCAAAATAATTTGAATTATTTTCACTCATATCCAAACAAATTTAAACTCACACACGAAATAAAATAACCCAGATATAATTTTTTACACATGCTACGCATCTAACTACATGCACGATCTATCCAAACATTTACTCTAATGGGATAGAGATGAGTATGTTAGAATTTATAGAAAATGTTCCCACATTTGTAGTGGAAAACCATTTAGGAAAAAAAAAACAATCATTACACTCAAAAAGGATTCAAACCCCGATATCTCCGTCACCAGTAAACCAGATTAAATGAGCTTGAATGATGGGTAAAAATAAAATATTAAAACTTACATTTCAACAAAGTTTTTTTTTTCTTCATATGTCAAATTTAGTTTTGGTATTACGGTCACAATATTTTTTTAAAGTTATTGCTTAAGAATAATAGTCAATTTGAAGAATGACCTGCTTTGGTGGTTACATAGTCTACGCCGTCACTCTTGCTACAGACTAGACTACAGATGATGGTAAATCTGGGTTCAAATCCCGGTCGGGTGTACTGAGGGTGGTTTTTTCAAAATTACTTTATTCCACTTTCCCTCTACGCAAATTTGGGTAAATTATTCCTCCAAATCCAGCCTCATCTTTAACCCATTAGCTTAGTTAATATGCGGGCACTAAAACGCAATGCTAAAAATAAATTAAAGAATGAATAATGCCTTCCCAACAAACCAAACCAAACTAGATGAGCCTCTCATTTGGTCCGCGTGACCACCAATGCGAGTTTACTAGTAAATATTTAAATAGTATACTAAAATACATACTTATATGTCTAAAACGTACATTATTTACTATATATACATATATGTAAATTATAAATCTACCCATCTCCTAAGATTAAGCATATAAAACAGCAGCGATTAATTTAAACTTATATTAGGTATTAGAAAGTTTTTAGGTAAGGTATATAAAATGTGTTAAAACAGCTATAAAAACTCCCAATTTTGGATTTAATTCACTGTAATTTTAAATTATACCTGTTTGTACCAAATATATGAAGGTTAGTGATAAACATTTGACGCATGGATGAACACATTGAATAAATGTCAGACTCGTTTTGTCTGGTTTGCCTGTGACGAAGAGGTCAGAGTTCGAATCTATGATGGATTTACTGAAAAAGGCTTTTCCTAAACTGATTCTCACTCTCATTCCATGCAAATGGGAATAAATTCTGACTTTTTTCATCCTTAACCTACAAGCATTGCTAAAAGCGGATAGCCCGGATGAGTACTAAGACACGGCGCAGGAAATAAAACGGGTACGGGGCATCGCATTGGGTTTCTCCCTTCTTTACCTAAAAATGGATGAATTTACTTAAAACTCGTAAAACATGTGTAACAAAATAATAAACATTATTACAGAAAATAAATTAAACATACACTCCAGCGAAAAGTATAAATAAAATAATACAAACTCTTACAGAAACAATGAGAAACAAGGAAGTTTTCGGTCCACAAACGAGTATGACAATTCCATTTCCCAAAACACCGTTTAAATTAATGGTACGGTGTACCGCACGGACTTTATCCTGATTTTTTAAAATCTTAAAATAGACATTTACTAAAAACCAAAGAGCATGAGAATCAAATTCATTTTCAAAGACCTGAAATAAAAAGTATTTATATTTGCTTATAGCTCACAAATAATTGATTTTATATAAATATATTTCATATAAAAGATTTTTATCTACAACTTTACATTGATAAAGTATTTCGTACCTCAAATAGTTGCTGAGAAATGATAAAAATTGGAAAAGTTTCCAAATGTAAAGTACCCTCACAGTCATTTTGATAAGAAAATGAGAACTTCCATCTTGTTTATAATTATAAACAGTGTCAAGATATAAAATTTAATCAAAATCTTTGGAACTAATTCCGAGAAAATCAATTTTTTTTATCTTTTTGCCCTTCAGTAAACTACCCTTAAATTTAGGGTTGGATATATAATTCCAAAAAACCCTCGGGGGACCTTATTAACACCCGAGATAACAAGTTTTAGCCCAATCGGTAAAATAGTTTCGGCTCTAGGCTGAAATACAGACAGACAAACAGACAGACGGCATTTCGAAAAACACATTTTTTGTTTCAGAGGTTCATGAAACCTCAACATAATTTATCGAAATCTAAAATTTGATTTTAAAATTTTTTTTTACGATACTAATACTTTCTTTCAGAGGTGTCGAGAGAAATTAAAAATATATATTTGCTTATATCTCAAAAATTATTTTTTGATTAAAAATATATTTCTAATAATTTATTTTAATTTTTTATTTATTTAATATTTGCTTTAATTTTTTTATATATAGGAGAGTATTATTGGAAGCTTTAATACGTTTCTAGCTGAACTTTTTAACTAAATACTCAAATAAAACATATTTATACAATGCCAAATTTGAGTGACTTTTAATCATTGCTGTTGGCCGAAAGTGGGCTTTTTTTAAAATAAAAATCAGACTCTACAAACCCTGTGATTCGGACAGGAAAAAACGTTGACTTGGAGGATTTATTCTCCTTATACTACGACTAATGTGATAGTATAATGTGCTGAAATAGAATTCTGAATATTATATCTTAGCACGATGGTACTTGTTCAGGGGCACCGGAACGTTTTTGGTTCGGGTGAGGGGGGAGGCCCGGGGGGAGGGTACAAAATTACGTTATGTTCAGGTTAAGTTAGGTTGATTAAGAAAAAAGGGGAGTGGGGTGGTTAGTGTGTCTAAAATGACGTTATATTTCGGTTAAGTTAGGTTGATTAAAACCACAGAAGGGATATAAGGGAGGCCAAAATGACGTTACGTCTAGGTTAAGTTAGGTTGAGTAAAAACATAGGGGATATAAGGGGGGCCAAAATGACGTTACGTCTAGGTTAAGTTAGGTTGAGTAAAAACATAGGGGATGTAAGGGGGGCCAAAATGACGTTACGTCTAGGTTAAGTTAGGTTGAGTAAAAACATAGAGGACATAAGGGGGGCCAAAATGACGTTACGTCTATGTTAAGCTAGGTTGAGTAAAAACATAGGGGGCTAATAACGTTAGGCCTATAGCTAGGTTAAGTTATGTTGAATATAAACATAGGGGGACGGGAAGGGGGTAAAATGACATTATTTCCAGGTTAAGTTAGGTCAAGTACAAAACAAATGGGAGGATAGTAAAAATGAGATGGTTATGATTCAGAGTCTATTGGTTGGAAAAAAATACTGCTAATGGATCAAAAGTAAATTGTTAAATAATTTTTCAAATACCCTTGCCCCCCCCCCTAAAAATATGGGGGGGATGTACCCATGACACCACCCTCCTCCCAGTTCTTGTGCCTATGTACTTGTTTGATGTTCTAAAGAGACAGTAGTTAACATTTCACACACATGCGTGTGTTTACACCGTAAAATAGCTGTAAAAGGGTTGTATAAACTTGTTTACGACAGATCTTTATCGAATATTTACGTTCCAAACACATCAAATTCTGGTTACTACGGGGTCATAACATTCAGATTGTTTGTCAGGCGCGTTTATTCGAATAGCGAGTTCAAGTAGGTGTGATGTATGGCCGATTGTAGAGTTTATGGGAGGAGGAAGATGGTTGAGGGTCGTATACATAGCCCATCCACCCAATAGACCTGTTATTATTATACTGGGAGATTAGTTGACTCCCGAGTCCCGAGACTGGACTATAAATACGACCTTTGAATGGTTCGTCTATGTGACAAAGTGGTTTGAGAGGCTGATTAAAAGATGGGGGGAGCTTTGTTCATTATAGCTCACAGGCCTACTCCATGGCATTAGGAACCCAAAAGTGAATTGCCGCACTTAGAAAAATACGCCACCTATCCTTATCTTGAGCTAGTTCTATCCAGTCCACCTCATTACACCCTGTCTATTTCAGGTCCATTCTAATGTTATCCTCCCATCTGCGTCTAGGTCTTTCCAATGGTCTCTTCCTATTAGGTTTGCCAGTCAGTATGCTGAACAAGACTCTAGGATCTTCCATTCGCGCTGCATGTCCTGCCCACCGTAATCTACAATACTTGATTATCATAACAATGTCTTGCGATTAATACAGTATATTTAGCTCAGCATTATGTAACCCCCTCCACTCCCCAGTAGCCTCATCCCGTTTTGGACCAAACATCTTATTAAGCATATTGTTTACGGACACCCTACCTAATTTTTTCTAGCTATGTAAGGTAAGAGACCAAATTTCACACCCAAAGAGAACAATCGGTTAAACTATTGTTTTGAATTTCTGAGTTTTACATTTCCTTGAAACCAAGCGAGGTGTCAAAAACTTACTGACCAAGTAATAGCATATATTTCCCGAATATATATTTTTTTCATAATTTCCACTCTAATATCACTAAAATTAGATAAGACTATGGGAGTATTTTTATTCTTAAAAAAAATTTCAATTACTTTCTTAACAAAATTCCAGCTATTTAAATGGAATAAATATATCTCAAATTTTAAAGTTTGCACTTCAGTTGAATTTTTCCTAAGGACGTTAACACCAGTAAATAATATTTCATATTGGCATATCAATTGGTGGTTGACCTCGTCCCTAATTTTGGGCCTGTTGCAGAGCAGATTTTTAATACTTCAATATTATATTCAAAAACCTTAACGAATAACATCCCCTTTTGCTTGGGATACAATGATCCGAAAATTTCCCCGGAAATATTTTCATCTCTAATTTCATGATTGTTTGAATTTAATTTTTAGTTTCTCATCACTAAGATGATTAAAAAAGTTAAAATTTTATCTTTAAGTAATGCCAACAACTGTTGTTCCTATTCGTCCCCAAACACCATTTTAATAACTTTATGTGTAGGTCTATACATAATTAATTGGCCCCAGGTACTATTTTCTCTAATACAGCCCCTTCACCTACTTATTAGGTCAAAATGAGAATGTAGAAACCGAAACGGGTTGACGTTGGGTTGAGTAATTTGAAATATTACATAAGTGATTACAAATTCTACCTTTCGGCGTGGAATGAGTTTTAAATTTGGTAAGTTGGTGAAAGGAACACCCAGATAACATAAAAATGGAAATTTTGACATTTCAAAATATGGGCTCATGAAATTAATTAAAGTTTGGGGGGAAGGGTGGCTATCAAAATTCCTATAATATTATTAATATTATTATTATTATTAGCTCCGCGTCTTACTACCCGTTCGGGTTATACACACTTACGCTAATGTGCTATGGTAGGGTGATTGTGAGATGAAATGGAGGACCTACAGTTTAACGTGGAATCCGAACCACGGTGGAGGCCTGGCATTCCTCACATTCACAAGTTGTGATTAATACGCATCTTGCCAGAGGTGAAGGAAGGGTTTGGCAATCAGATAAATCTATGCCGGGACCGAGGACTAAACCCCGGACTCCCAGCACAGAAGTCTGACACCTTACCCCTAGACCACCAGGTCACCTTATAATATTAAGTAAAAGTTATATTGATTAGGTAAAAAATAATAATTTTGTATAGGCAGTCGGAAAAACTCTAAAACTAAACAAACACAAAAACCAAAGGTTATTAATATACCTTAAAAGGAGATCTATATAGCTAAATCAGAATTGTACAACGAGGAACTATATATAAAAACGTTGGGGCCGGATGTTTAGCGTCCTAGTATGATATAGTTTTGATGTGGCTTGTTCGTGCGAAGAACGGGTCAAACTGTTAGTTAATTATAAAGTTAATCTAAAAGTTATCAAAAGTTTCCAATATTGTGTCAACACAAGTTCCTAGTTTTCAAATAACGGGCTCCCTAAGAAAATCAAAATGTAGCTAAATTTAGTGGTTATTCTAGCTTCACGCGCTCCTTGTATTACTAACCGTCCAGGCAATCCGCTTGGAATAGGTGAAGGGAGGGGGAGGGTATAAATCGTTTAGGGAGAATCATCCCTAGTGCACCCTACCAGAATTTCTGACTCTACCTTCCCGTCACCGACAAACCAGAGAATACGGGACTGACGTCTTTTTCTCGCATGTCCACCGGTGAGGGTTTAACTAATTTAAGGCCAAGAGATAAGAAAGAGGAAATAAAAAAATAATAGATTCATAAAAATACGCCTAGAAAAGGAATATTAAAAAACCCACAGTGAGTAACAAAATATGGGAAAAGCACCAAAATTAGGGGAATTTTAAATAAATGGTCAAGTTTAGCTCAGTCGATAGCGTATCTTCCCACCGAACTAAGGGGCCCGAAAACAATTCCCGGCGTAGCCAAAAAAAATTATCAAGGATATAAGTTATGAAATTATGACTTGCCTAGCCCCCCCCCCCCACTCCGACACTATTTTATTGTGATAAATTATTTTGTTGTGTATATTCTAAAATTAAGTTAATTTGTAGCTCGTGCTCTGATATAATCATTTGATTCAGAGAAAGCACGTTGTAGACCCTAAGACTTGAGGCAAATGGTCGATCGTGTAAGAAAACTGTATCATCGTTAAAATTAAATCTTTTGAGTCTTCTAAGTTTGCAAATATATCAAGTATAGTAAAATAGTATTTAAGTTTGAGAAAATCCAAAAGTTTAATATGAAAACGTATATTTATTTAGTCAATATTTTTCTAGAATAGTGATGAACGTTGATTTTAAGTAATAATATAAAATATATAGGCTTATATAGGAATCAATAAATATTTAGAGGTATGTGTGTATACATATTTTTTTACCTCCATTATTGTTTCCATGTTGTGGCAGTTTTTTTATTCAACTCATAAATTTTCCACTACACTACACTACCCTGTCGTAACTTAATGTACCTTATAATCTAGCTTAAGACTAGTAAAAGCACAACATCAATTCCCCGGCCATTAATTTATTATTATGAAAGGGTAAACCCATATTTCACTCGACCATGCCAGGAATCGAGCCTGGTACTATCAACTCAATAAGCAGACACGCTACCGACTGAGCTAAGGTGTCGGACTTAGATATGTGCAAAAAATGTTGTGGAGAAGCGATGCATGATCACGTGACCTTTGATAAATTTGTAAGTCGAACGGAGCCCCAAAACGGTTGTGGACCCAAGTCCTAGAGACAAAGGTGGGGAACCTTTTGTCGTTGAAAAGCCGCATGTAACTTCACGGATTCCTCGTAGGACCACACACACTTCATGTACAGTATATTTTGCCAAAATTATTAAGACGTACAGTACTTCATCTAAATATAGGCTACTATCACTTTAGGAATCCATTATGGATCAACTGTTTTTTTCATTCTACTCTTTTCCTTTTTGTTCAACGAAAACATAGTATTTCGATTTTTTAACAGATATTCATAGAGGAACACCTTTTAAAAAAAAAATACATAATCTATAAAATATTTGAAAACAAACAGGTTTTCTTTCTTTTTTTTCCCTTGAGTTCTCCGTGGATCTTGGCTCATTTTTAAATTTAACTGTAGATATATGTTGTGCAAGCATAATTATATATATATAATATATAGGCATGTATTAAAGAATATAAAATACTATAGAAAGTCACTCAAGAATGGAGTTCTACAAACAAAACCTCAACAGTGTTAACAAAACCCTTGAATTTATTATAATGTAAGAATATAATTTGAGTTTGAGAATGTATAATAATTCATAAACGATGAAGAGACATAACTGGTAGAATATGTGAAAAGGCCGCACCGGACAATTCAAAACACCCGCAGGGTTCCCGTCCCTGTCCCACAGTAATAATAATAATAATAATAATAATAATAATAAATAATAATAATAATAATAATAATAATAATAATAATAATAACCATGATAATAACAATAATAATTTAGGTGGTCGTGTTGTGTATTAGTCAATACATAATATTATTATTGTTGGGATTATCAAAGGGTGGTGTTTCAACAGTCGCAAGTTAATCTATATTTGTGATTGACAGTTGTGGTTAGAAAATCAAGGTGAGGTTAGTCCCCTATTCAAATCTCGGCTGGTGTTTGAAATAGATTGTATGTATAGCTCATATAAGGTAGTAGTTTTGGTAAGGGACAGTTAGCAAAAGGTTCCTAATTGCAAACTTTGCCTATAAGTATTATTATAATCGTTTGAGACTAACATATTCCATGACACTAGGAAATCGAAAGTTAATTGCCGTACTTACAAAAGTACGCCATATATACCTATCATTAGCTAGTTCTATCCAGTCCACCTCACTAATGTTATCCTCCCGTGTAGGTATTCCCATTGGGGCTACCAGTAAGTATCCTGAACACGTTTCTAGATTCTCCCATTCGCGCTGCGTGTCCTACCCACCGTAATCTACTAGACATGATTATCCTCACATGTCTTGTGGTGAGTACAGAGTATGTACCTCATCATCATGTAGCCTCCTTCACTCTACGGTAACCTCATCCCGTTTTGGACCAAACATCTTCCTAAGCACCTTGTTTTTGAGCATCCTAAATTTATTTTCATCATGTAAGTTAAAAGACCATGTTCAAACCCATAGAGAACAAACATTAAAATTATTGTTTTGTATATTCTGAGTTTTAAATTTCTTGACAGCGTGTGTTTGATAACACTTTTTTTATTCATAATCTAGTGATATTAAGCAAATACAATTTATCTAAGAATGGGTGACTTTCAGCGAATGTTTGCAATAAATCACCTTCCGCTAGATGCCACGTACCTGGACTCCCACCGTAGATTAGCTATAACAGTGAATTGTAGTTCATCTAATTCAGACGATGCTAGTTCATACTTTAAAGCACCACGTTTTACTACCGGTACGGTCTATATACATACGTACTAATTACGCTAATGTGTTATGGTTTAGGAAGATAAAGAGCGAATATATTCGTAGATTTTCATTTCTACACCGTGTTCAAAATAAAATGTATTTAATACAGTATAATATAATATAGTTATATAATATATATGTAATATAATATAGTTATAGAGTATATATAAGTAGCTCTAACAATATTGGCAAGCAAATTAAAAATGTTACCAACAAAACAATATAATTTATTTTAGTATACATTTTTTATGTCAAAATTTTTGTAAAAAAAAATTGGTGATATTTTGTATTATATGTTCAGATAGTTTTTTAAAAAATACATCTATTTTTATTAGGGTCTTCAAAACATATTTATAACATTTTACTTTTGGTCTTTATTGTATAGCTACAAAGGATATTAAGTATTTTATAAAAGCCCATACCTACGCATTACTATTACGCATTTGATTGTAAAAAGGGAATTAATATGTCACTTTACGACCAATTTCACTATAACAGTCATATGAAAAGGCTTGTTTTATAATCTACAACGTAATAGGACTCATTTCCCAAAACAGCCACAGATACGCAAAGCATTATTTTTTTGTTTACGCTTTTCCAAGACTGGTTTTGGATGTTTACCCAAGTAACAAAATCTCATCCTTAACAGCGAAGACTTCTTTGTACAGTTTTATTTATCTTGTTTTGTTTGTGTGAAAAGAGTGAAGAGGATCTTAGCTTGTTTCCTTGTGATCTTTTCTTACCATGACAATGAGACGGTTAAAAAACAAAATCTTAAACAAGACTTTTCTTTTCAACAACTTCGCCTTACCCATTTGGATATTACGCATTATATTTATCACGATAATGTGGTAGGGGATAGGGAGATAGAATTAAGAATAGCAGTGTCCACATTTGCATGGAGGAAGAACTGGAAACCGTTAATGAAAAAACAATCTTCAGTACATCCGGCTGGTATTCGAACTCCGACCTTTACGACACCGGTAAAACAGATTAAATGATATTTATATTTATATCGCGTGCTCATTGGTGTGAATAGTACTTAGTTCAGTTATGTAGTAAATATAAACTATAAACACATAGTTGCTCTTATTTGTAGTAATATTTATACAATAATGTACTATTTATTTTATTTAATATTTGGTCTGGTCTCAAGTTTTCCATAGGAAGGTCTGGTATCAAATCCCGGCCAGGAGTACTGCGGTGTACTGATATACAAAGGATGTTGTTTTTCCCCTAAATCATTTCCCACTCTCTCTCCAAGCAACTGTATGTATATTCCCTATAATCTTTACAGTCCTTATCCCTAGTGTAAATGTACACTAAACAGGTAATAAGGCGCGTAAATAAAAAATTAATTAGTAAAATATTTCGATTAAATTTCAGTGTGATAACTTTCAATCAACACTGCAAAGATTCACTGGTTTAGATAAATAATACTTTGTTTATTCAGAATGACAAATATTTCCTCAGAACGAGTTCGTTGTTTGGACCATAATAGAATCTACACATATGTAATGTGTTAATTGGAATGTATCATTGATAAACACGTAGGTCTATTGTCTCCAGGAACAGTGTAAATACCCGCTTCAGTGGCAAAACTCGTGGCGGTAGTTTGAATAAAGTATTTTGCGTTAGGAGGAATTAAATAATGTAAAAATTAATTTAATTAAAGTGCCTCATATTTTTTGTGAATGTAGAAAGGCTTTTTAGCTAAGTGAATTTAATTTTTTCATGTTGTTAAGACTGACTAACGGTGTGCTTTGTACTTGATTGAATACCTTGAAAAAGTAATGAGAGAACCTCCTTGTGCGTCTGTTGGTTATTATCCTTTTTTTTATATACATCTTAAACGCACGCACTAATCTTTTAACTCACACAAACGTAACAGAGATGAAACGAAAACAAAGTATTTCGTACTTCAATTGTTTAAAATTAATGAAATGTGTGTTCATAGAAATGTAAAATAGAACACAGCTCACGACATTCCACACAGGGAGTTCGGAATTTTGACTCTATATAGCACGTGCATATGTCTACGTTAGACGACTCAACAGGAATTTGCGATATTTTAAACTCGTGGATAACCAAATTCATTGAATGAAATTACAATTTCAAGTAGAGCATGATGAGAAGAGATTCACCACTGCTAGAAGTTATTGCAACATTTCAGGGATAGGCATAAGGATGAAAATGTCCCGGGAAATTTTGAATAGGAACATTTCCCGGTAAATTTTCCGCAGTATCAGCTTGCGGTGAAGGGGTTGGGTTGTAGAGGTGGCAACTAGAGCCTATTTATTATTATTTATACATCAAATAGTGTGTTAAGGGATGAGAGGGTTGATGGTGATGGGTTATGTGGTGGTGGGGGAAATATTATTAGAAAATACTCGGACCAACCTTAAAATTATATTAATAAACTTATTTATGATAACAAATATTGAAGTATGAAGATAACGGATCTATAAAGGGTAAAGGCTCACAGTCATTCGTTTTTTACTACTACTATTTCTACTACTACCACCACCAGACAATCATATAATAATAATAATAATAATAATAATACCTATAAGAGAATTTGGTCTATATTCACTTTCTGTTTACAAACTCAGGAAAGATAACTGAACATTTTCTAAAACGAAAAATATATCACTCTATACAGGCCCGCTGGACAAGGGAATCGAACCTGTGATAGATAGCTTGTGTGTCACGCTGTGGTCCTGAATACGAGACGAAACGGGATGGCTCAGTGGCAGAGTATAGGTGCTCCAAGACAAAGGGTCGTGGATTCTATTCCCAGGTCCAGGTTGTCATATTGCAATTATTTGAAAATATGCCTCTAACCCAGTTACAATAATTGAGGTTTCTATATTCATAAAGTGTGCCCCATTCACTCCCTAGGTGAATTCTGTCGCAGTTATTAAAGATTCACTATATTCATTCGGCTTTAATAGGTAATATATATATAGTGGAATTTTGCTATTACAGTAGAACCTTGATAATCCGAACTAATTGAGACCGGGGGTGGTTCGGATTATCAATTCGTTCGGTTTAGCAAGTATGTATTTTATTTTATAAAAAAGACAAATATAATACAATATAATAGGTCTCATGACTGTTGGCCAACACTACAACAGCAGTCCAGTCTAACACGAGATATTAGAACATTCGGTCAGTGACGTGGGTGGTATAATTTTGATAGAAGACAATATATACAGGTTTATTTAGAGCTTCAGGTAAAAATATACACGGGTTGTAGGGGAGGGGTGGACAAGACAAATGTTTCCACGTAATCAACCTGGGGTCATCAACATTGATGGTTTTGGGGTAAAGTGCTCACCCCAGGACCCGATGTTCTTGGTCTCAAACCTAGCCGGGGAGGACGGATTTTTCTTGACTGATAACAATTCGTAACACAACTTCCTTCGGAGGGTAAATAAAGTCGTCGGTATGTAAAAAAAAAAACCTGGAAGGTGTGTGATAATACATTTCCCAGCAAAATTGTTAGTCCCTTTAACTCGCTCAGAGAAATTCTCGTGTGCTGATTTATAATCAGTTGGTTCAGAAAGTACGCGTTAAATACCCCAAAATAAATAAATACTTGGGTTTGGCGAGGCCAAATGATGTCGCTACGACATGTCAAATTATGCCCCTGATGGGTAGGCAACTCATCAATCTTCAGCACATAACATGTGTGGAGTGGTGTAAATTACGACTAGTAACCGGCATTGAATTGAATTGAATTCAGCACACAACTTACGAACTAATGTATCCTAGGTTAGTACGTCTGATGTCACACGCACAAATGCACATCGGCGCGCACGTGGACTAAAAGTTCTAGTCTGGATTATTATCGGTGACGAGGAGAACGGGGTTACAATCCCGGACGGGTGTACTGAGGTTGGTTTATCCTGAATGGTTTCACGTGCTTCCTCTACGAGAATGCGAGTATACTTCCATTAAATTAAATATCTGTAGCCATGTCACACTAGTGTGCCGTGAAAAGATTAACAGGTGTGCCGCGGTAGTTTTTCATAAGATCGAAAAAAAAAAAAAAAAATTGGGGGATAAAATTAATCTTGGAAAATACATGAACAACATTATTTTTTTAATAGTCCAATTATAAGAGTTTTAAACATTGAACTTTTAACACAATCTTATTACTCACTTTTTTAAATGACAAAATATCTCCTTAAAAAAACTGATGGTTTTCTTTGTTCAGTGTGCTGTGAGTGCTATTAAAATTATTATTATTACTATTACTAGCCCCACATCTTACTATTCATTTGGGTTATACACTTATGTACTAATTACGATAATAGTTTTAGGGATTAGGAAGGTTATATTTAGAAAATTGTACCCGCATTTGTGCGGATGAGTGAAAAAAAAACCATTCTGGTAAAACCACCCTCAGCACACCCAACCGAGATTTGAACCTTGATCTCTCCTTAATCGGCAGTCTAATCTGATAAGGAAGGTGAAATTTAAAAGGAAATGTACCAGCATTTTTACGAAGTGAGGGTTGTAAAACATTTAGGAAAATTCACCCTCAATACATCCATCCTGGTTTTTAACGCCAACCTACGCGTCACCGGTAAACTAGACTAGATGAGCGTGACATTTTGTCTGCGCGCCCACTTGTGTGAGTTAAATCCATTAATCGAACAGAAACCATCTAGATTGGTGAGTGATTATACTTTTCACTAAGCGTGAATATAATTGGAACCAACATTTACCTCCAACCCTGAATATTAAAACTCGGTTAACGACGAGTAACAAGAATTATTAAACAAAGAAATAACTTAAAAGACGATTAATTAAAGCCAGACTTTCCAGTGCATCAGTAAGAAAATGGATGATAAATTGAACCGTCATGAGCAGACTTTATAACAAGTCTGCTTTGAAAATTAATTTTTTTGTTGTTGTCGTTGATGTGTGTGTGACAAGCATCGAACTTTGTCCGTTGTTTTGCCGTCAGGAATGTGGTAAGGAAACAACTTAATGTTGTAAGTTTGACGTTGCAAAACGAAGAGAATGGAAGAGATTAGTGATAAATTCATTTAAGAAATAATATTAGAATTCACTAAAACATAAACACTGTGGATTGAAAATATTAGAGAATGTTATTTGTTTTAATTTTATAATATATTTTTTATTTAAATTACTGATCAGTGTTTGACGTATTCCTGAATACATATATATACATATATATATAGAGTTCAGTTCCAAAGGCTTATATACAGTTTATTTCCATAGTTTTACATGTAGTTCGGTTCCATAGTTTTACCTATATTTCATTTCAGTTCCACACCCTTACATCTAGTTTAATTCAGTATTCTATGGATCTAATGCCTTGGACCATGCATATATATATAAGTTATACTGAGAAATGTATTGAAGCGATAGGGTTTTCTAAGGAACATCGAATTTATTGTAGTCTTAGTACATTGAGTTTCTAAGCCATAGTTGTGACTTTTGATAGTTGAAGCGATGGCCGCATGGTCCAAGGCATTAGATCTATTGAACTTATTAACATTACAATTGGGCCACGTATACCTGTTATGAGACAAGGTTGTGCATAGAGGTATAAAAACGTCCTAGTACACACATACGTCTTGGTATGGACAGACATGTGGACAAACAGAATATAAAATCCGCTTTTTATGTTTGGACTCACTTGCTTTAATTAAATTCGTATTTGATACACAATAAATGCTGAACCATGTCAAACACTTTACAAAATTGCTGTCGTATTCGCACGTAAGTAAACCATCTTAATTTAAAACTAAACATGTACTATTATTTATCATATAAAATGGTCCCAACATACCAATTTTGAACTAAATTGTTAAAGATTGTTTTTAAATCATTTATGAAAAATCAATCATCAGTACACTTTATATAAAATATCTTTTACACCAAAAACAAGTATACAGTGCTATTTTTCATGTAAAACAAATCCTAGAAGTATATTTTTAACCCAATCGTTAGAGTGATTTTAGAAAAACTTATTATTATTCCAAAACATCACTCATTGGTAAACTACCCTTAATTTTAGGGCTAGGATCACAATAACAAAAAAATATTGGACAGATAGAATAAATAATCAATTTTTTTCATGTTGGGGCTCACATATTATCACATATCACTCATTATCTTGAGATGGATTTTTTTAACGATTACAATTTTTTTGAACTTTCACCCCTTTTATCTCAAAACATAATTTCGACGTATGGGCCCTTCCTCTAGCTACCACCTCAATTTTATTTAATGAAAAGCCATATTGAACTATCACAAAAATTCACTCACCTTCAACAGCCTTTAATACTTCTTCTTGATTCGTTGGCAGTTTCGGAACAGCATCGCAAATGTTCTTTCATACCAAGGCAATATCATGCGTTGTAATATCTTCTGCATGATGTTTTTCCGACTCAAAACAGACGAGTTTCGATGTTCTTTCACATAAATTTTCCTTATATCTTCGCTTTACACCATTACTTATAATTTGTCGATTTATATTTTTCACCACTTCATGATTATGATTTGTATCACCATCGATTATAACATTATTGTCCATGTTTTCCGTGTACACTTTTGCTGAAAACTTTTTATTTACACAACTCCAGCGAACTTTACCATGGGTAGCAGCATGAACCGTTTAAAATTTGTTACTTTCAATGACAAGCAATTTGTTTCCCCTTTCACTCCACATAAACGAACCTTCCATGTTTTAATCACAGGAACACTGCAGGAAGTGATTTCTATAGTTTGGATGTATATGTCTTTATACGTCTATACACAACCTTGTCTCATAACTGGTCCACGTGACCCAACTGTAATGTTTACGTAAAGTCTATACGTGGCCCAATTGTAATGTGGGATTAACGCTACCCATTTTAAACGCAGAACATAACATATTTACGTGGCCCAATTGTAATACTCCCACCACTTCAGGTGCTGTAAACTAAGGGGAAGGGGGGGGGGAGTATTAGCCTTTGTTACTGCGCTCATTGAGCACTGCTCAACGTAAATTAAAGTTTCTCATAAATCTAATGCTTTCACATCAATGAAGATTGAATCTTTATATATTAATCGTGACTCAAGCCAGATATTTTCGATCAGCATTTGAAGTCTCAACGCTATTTATTATTATTAAAGTAAAATCACACCTAATTATAAGGTTACAAATAAAACTATATTGATTGAATTTGTTTTAAATCCTGGGGATAAGAAAGAGGAAAACTTACTAAGAATTGTTTTAGTTCTACTTTATTATTTTTTAAAACAGCAATTTAAAAACAATATTATTATTTCATCAAAACATGTTTACAAACTTGAAAATAAAAAAACAAACAAACAAAAGCTTATACAAATATCGACAGACAAAATAATTTATTTCAAGAAAAGTTTTACTAACAAGGATTAATTATTAAATATGCTGACAAATTTTATCTAAGGCTGCATTATAAAGTTGATCTACAATTATTATAACTAGTATTTTATCATATTTTTTTATTTACTAAGCGAGTTTTATTTTATAACTTTAACTAAGTTCGTAAAAAAAAAATTTAGAAAACATATTTTAAAATCAAACATGTTGTTTTCTCCATATTTCTGCGATATATTTAATCAATATATTAGTAGGCTAACAATGATCGTTTATAATTTACATCAAGTACAAGCTACATCATCTGCAAAGTGAAAATGTATGAAAATATTATTTTAATAATTTAATATCTACTAAGATTATTTAAAACAGACTATATGTTGTTACGTGTATAAGCTCCCATCTACTGTACTGACAAGGACATAATTAAGTGTCAAAACTATTCCGGATGACTTGCTTAACTTAAAACTTATAACGTAATAGGAAAAACTTCTTAATATGTTTTATAACTTTTTTTTGTGTAAAATGAACCTTAAATAAACATACTTTTAAATTTGTGTGACTTTATAAAAAATAAAATTGTTGTGTCACCCACATTAGTAGTCACGTAGTCTAATGCGTCTCTCTCGCATTAGACTGCATTTCCGACGACGGGAAGTTAGGGATTAGAATTCCGGTTGTGTATAGTGAAGGTGTTTTTACCTAATTGTTTGACCAATCTCCCTCCACGTAAATGCTTGTACCTTTCCTCTACGTCATACCTTTCTCATTCCTACTTCAATCGTGTAAATATACGGATAATCTATTAGAATGGGTAGGAAGGAGGGATGCAAAAAAAAATGTATGTAAAAATGTAGGTATGAGATTTAGACAAATACTTTTATATGGACCTACAATCTATTTTAAATTGCGATATTCTATTGTCTTCCTAGCACCGTTGGAGAGTGCTTACCTAATTACCTGAAGGTTCCAATTTCATTCGATAGTAGGGCGGAAAATGTATAGCTTAGGTTAGGATTTAAACTATTTCCCGCTCAATAAATGATAAATTAATAGCCTTGAGCCCGCCAGTCTAAACTCTCGCAGTAGACTAGACTGCTGATGGCGGGGAGACCGGGGTTAGAATCTCGGTCGGGTGTACTGTGGGTGGTTTTTCCAAAATTATTTTCCACTCTTCCTCCACTCAAATTCGGGTACACTTCCTATAAATACAACCTTTCTAATCCCTACAATTATTAGATTATTAGCGTAATTAGTACATAAGCGGATAGCCTAAACGGTTAGTAAGACGCAGCACTAAAAAAATAGCCTTGGGTCTATTTATGTTTTAATCCCTAGTATTAATTTATATTGTTCTTAATAGACGGACACTGACATTAAAAAGGTGGAAATAAACACTTATTTTAACAAATGTGGAAGTTGGGGGGGGGGGGGGATGATAGTTCAGCCGTACATTTTAAACACGGATTCTTATTTAGATATCAGGTAAAATAGTAATTTAAAACAAATGGTTCAAAATTATTATCTAACAAACAAATAACAAACACAGACAGACAAGACACACTAAAATACATGAAAAAATAAATGAAATAATTAAAACAGTACCCACTCCGGTGGCTGCGTGGTCTAACGCGCTGCTCTCGTGTTGGACTAGACTGCTGAATACGGGGAGACCGGGGTTTAACCCCGGTCGGGTGCACTGAGGGTGGGTTTCCTAAACGGGTTTCCACTCTCACTCCACGAACATACGGGTGCACTACCTCTAAATTAAACCTTCCCAATCCCTAGCCCATTAGTGCAATTAGTACATAGGCCTATAACCCGAACGGGTAGTAAGACGTGGTGCTAAAAAACATACTATAACAATAGGACATAGCATACAAACAAAACCATTGATAATCAACAGCTATAAAGTTTAAATGTCCTTAGTCACTATTTACAACTGACAAACCACTTTAAGTTCCTCTCATACAACATTGTTCAGAGTCCACGTTCCTTTTCTCCAGGCCACACGTCCACCATACGTTGTTCCTCGTCATACGTATCTTTGTCAGGACGTAGAATGCTCCCTATAGGTCTAGGCCACAATTCCCAGTGTCGTAGTTTATCCAAGTCACATGAACTTGAGCAATTTAGACGGACTAACTTTAGGGCTAACTCTGTCGCAAACTTTTCTGAAACTGGACTGATTTTCCCACAGGTTGGACTTACACATATGGGTGAACTACAACCCATTCCCAGAAACATTTTAATCGAGAGGTTTCAACATGTTCCTTTTCTTGGTGATTACACCGTAAGCTTCTTCCACCAAAGCGTGCTAACATTCCATTGGCTTCCTGGGTTTATTTGATCAGAGTTTAAATGGAGAGGAAAGAAGAGCATTTAAGGTGGGATGTTGGGATGCGAAAATAGGTGGGTTTCTTAAAAAGTTTTTATAACAAAACTTTTTTGGCTGAAATAAATCAAATATTGCTTCAGTAGTAACATAGAATTTAATTTTCGTCACGTGATGACCTCAAAAGTTCTTGAATATTAGTCAATGGTGTCATAGAATTTAATTACAACTTTTCATATTCATTTAAAAAGTTTCTCATCTAATGCCAGAATGTCCTTGACCGATATTCAACAACTGTTGATAGCACCATGTAAAAAAAAATAATTAAACCCTGTTCTTAAACTGAAGCAATATTTTATTTATTTTGACCAAATAAAGTCTTGCCATAAAAAAAATATCAAAAACACTGGCCTATGGCTAAGCCTTCAAGTAGAGAGAAAGGAAGAACTTACGGTCTACTTACGTAATTCTTAATATTTGATTTAAATGCCAACTATCAAAGAAAAGTAGAATTCATGACCATAAAAGACTTTTATTTCAATTATACTTCCAGTTCTATGCCTCAAAAGGTTCAAGAAATTCTTTTTTTTTTTTTTTGCATGGGAAAAAAACTTATTTGATCACCGTTTCTAAGTTTTTTTTATTATGACTTTTCAATTAATAAAAGTATTTCAAATAGATATATTTAAAATAAACTTACTTAGCATACATAGCTTTAATTTGTTCTAAATAAATGAGCGTTTGCAATTTTATACTATGTTTTAAAATAGTAATATATATTTGAATGTAAATTTCCAGGCCGTTTGAAAAGAAAGCTGACTTTTACACGCATATCCACAATAATTATGAATATAATTTCTCAAAGGAGTTTTGTAGAACAAGGATTATCTTTTATTTTGATTTTATTTGAGATATTTAATGGGAGCTTTCTGAACCGACTGATTATATCAACCCATGAGAATTTCTATGAGCGAGTGCGAAAGGGTATATTAATTTTTCCAGGAAAGGGACTTTCACATACCTTTCAGGGTTCTTCTACAAGCCACAATCAAGGTGGGACCGAGGGATTTATACTCTCCCTCTGAAGGAAGTTTTGTCGACGGATTTTTATCGCTCAAGACCCCAGCTGAGTTCGAATTCAAAAACATCGGGTCTTGAAGCGAGCACTTTACCCCAAGACCACCGAGATCTACTGCATAGTTTATCAAAAAGGTTCAATGAAAGTGGGTCACTAAACGCTTTTATACAATACTACGGGAATAATGTAGATATCCCCAAACCACTGAGTGGGAGCCACAGCGGGATGAAATAAAACGATATTATTTATTTATTTAGCACCACGTCTTACTACCCGTTCGGGTTATACGCTTAAGACTAATTACGCTAATGGGTTAAGAATTGGGAAGGTTGAATATAGAGGAAGTGAACCCGCATTTGCGTGGACGGAGAGTGGAAAACCATTTAGGAAAAACCACCCCCAGTTCACCCGAACGAGATTCGAAACTCGACTCCCCGTCTCGGCAGTCGAGCTCAACACGACTAGCGCGTTGGCTACGCCACCGAGGTGGGTAAAACGATATTGTTTAGTAATAAAACCTCAAATACTTACAAATTACACATGATTTATTTCTCACTTTTTAAAAAGTAATTTCGTCTTATTAGTCTACTAGCCATACCCGCGGCCACGTGTTTTAAGGCATTAGACTCGGTATATACTGGAATGCTGATGACGGGGAGATCGGGGTTCGAATCCCAGTCGGGTGGACTGAGGATCGTTTCCCCTAAATGATTTTCCACTCTACCTCCAAGTAAATTCAGGTACACTACCACTAAATTCAACATTGTTAATCCATAACACATCAGCGTAATTAGTACATAGGCGTATAGCCCTAACGTATAGTGAAACAAGGTATTAGTAAAAATTGCCATCTGATTGGCTGTTGTGAATGTAGCTAGTTCACACAATTATCTAAAGTTATCCTAATCTATAAGCTTTACCTAACAAATGATCTTAAACCATGATAAAAAACCAATAAGATAATCCAATATGTTTGGTGAACCATAAAGTATATAAAATAGACTATGTCAACACGTTTAATAGGATAACACAGTAAACAGAGCACAGCTTTGTTCGTGTTTTCTATCGTAATTTTAATTTTAATGCTTACTCTCACCAAAACTCTAGTAGTTCATTTTTGTATGCTCCCACTCTAAATAAATACCACCAAATCTTTCTGTCAATTGAAAAAAATAAATTTACAGTTCCGCTAAAATGTTATGTAATAGAAAATACATTCAAAATGTTAAGGAAGTGATCTAGTTTTCTTAGAAAGTTTGATAGAACTACAGCTAAAAGATGAAGAAGAAAAAAAATTGTCTGATAAGATTCCCCCTTGACTAACAAAAAAAACTATTGCGAAAAGAAGAAATCTCTAGAAAACTTCAGCACAAACAACTTTGAGTAGAGTGAAGTTTTTCCTTAGCAGTGTGAGGCGATGAAATTGGCTGGCTATTCATTACTTTTTTTTTAAATAATAATTTAAATTATGAACTTTGGTCATACTAAATTTTTACAAATGAAACAAATGTTTGTTAAGTAAATATTAAATCATGCTTCCCAATTAATACAGTCTGATGAGTATAAAACTAGATTAGTTGTTTAGTATTGAGTCCTCCCTCAATTTTAGGCTTTGCGTTGTGGTTTTATTTAAATTTTATCAAGAAATGGTATTGGAAGCCAAAATTATAGTTTTATAAATATATATGACTGTGGCACGTAAAGATACAATTATAAAATATCATCTACAACAATGGCAGTGTGGCCTACGACGTAAGACTCTCTTTGCACTCAGTTGCTATGGATGGGAAGTTCTGGTTCAAAGCCCTGATTTGATGTATTACGGGCGGGTTTTCGAATCATTTATCACCGTTGTTTTCAAAGCCTCTCTCCACGCTATTCTATTTATGTTTCCTAAACCCTTCTACTTAGATTAAGCTTCCCCCTACCCATATACTTATTAGAGTCAGGGTATATATTCTATAGTTGAATTTGGAAATGTGTAAGAAACTGATGAAATGCTAGGAGCATCGCGCTGCATGGAGCAGAAACTTGGACTCTCAGGAAGATGGGAAAGAAATACTTGGAGAGCTGTGAAATGTGGGTGCTGGAGAGGACTTGAGAAGATCAGGTGGACAGACAGGGTGACCAATTAACAAGTCCTAATAGGAGTGGGTGAGAAGAGAACCATTTTGGATGCGATTCTTTGGTACAAGGAAAACTGGATTGGACACATCCTTAGGGTGAAATGTCTTATGCACGACATCATAGAAGGTGAGATTGAGGGAAAGAGATGCTTAGGAAGAGGGAGGATTCAAATATTAGATGAAATGAAGGAAAAAAGAAAATTCTGGGAGATAAAGGATGAGGCAGAGTACAGGGTGCATTGCTGGTCTAAGTTCACTGACAAAAATGAATGGACCTGTCGTAAGACAGAATACCTGATAATAATAATAATAATAATAATAATAATAATACGACAGGTCTGTCTTACGACAGAATACCTGATAATAATAATAATAATAATAATAATAATAGTTTATTATTATTATTATTATTATTATCATCATCATCAGGTATTCTGTCTTACGACAGGTCCATTCATTTTTGTATAATAATAAAAATAATAATAATTATTATTATTATTATTACTATACATGAGATCTATAATATAGATTAGGGGTTGGCAAACTTAGTATTGTTTTATTAAAGCCGATCTTGAGTGAGCTTCTTTGAAATCTCCTGATTACCGAATCGAGTCATGTTTGAGTATATTAACTAAGTAAATAAAGGTCAATCATTTATTAAAGCTAAAAAAGTATTTTAAATAAATATATTTTGGATTAATATTTGTAAAATAAATAAAAACGTGATTTAAAATTGAAATTAGGCTATTAAAAAACCAATTCAAGCAGTAACAAATAATAATATATATATTTTTGAGTAAAATTTTGACAACAAAGTGACTAAAAAAATTAATTCGATTCAATTTTGAATTATCTTTTCTCCACACCCGTTCAGTTCGCTTTATATCTGGAGAGCAGCTTGGTGATGACCTTGATACTATTCCAGAGAGAAACATCCCCCTTCTATAAGAGAAAGAAGTTAAATAAAGAAGTATTTTTTAAATGTGGATAGTACATTTTTAAATTAGATCTAACTTGATACAGTATTTCGCTGAGTGCTTTGTGCTATACCAGCTCTACAGAGAGAACACTTTCTATAACCTCTTTAACTATGTCTCCTAACCTCCTTCATTCAACAAACAGTTTATTTAGTTGCTGACTTTAAGGGGACGATGTGTAGGGGACGCGAGAAAAGGCCAGTGTTTTTGTATTTTTTATAGCAAAACTTTTTTTGACTAAAGTAAATTTTAAAACGTTCCAGTTGAAACATCGAGTTTAATTTTATTCCCACGGTGATATCAACAGTTTTTGAATATCTGTCATGAGCATAGCAGCATTAGATGAGAAACTTTTTAAATGAAGATAAAAAGTGGTCATTAAATTCCAGGACACCCTTGAAAGATATTCAACAGCTGTTGATATCAACAAGTGAAGAAAACTAAGCTCTTATGTTTATACTGAAGCACTATTAGATTTATTTCGACCAAAAATATGTTTTGATAGAAAAACTGAAACTTAAGTGGTCTAATGGTTTGAGGCGTCACTCTCGCAATGGGCCAGATTGCCGATAACGGAGAGATCAGGATTTGAATCCTTTTTGATGTTCTGAGGGTGGTTTTTCCTAATTATATTCTCACTTACCCTTCATATAATTTCTTGTATACCTCTCTTTAACTTCTACCATCTTCCTCTCTTCCTAATTAGTGTAATTAGATAAAATGTGGATAACCCGAACTGGTAGTAAGATGCAGTGTACATAAGTATTTTGAGCATTATTTTTATGTGAATTTATTTAAATATTGTATTGCATTCTACCCTTATACGTTTTATAAGAATGAGTGGAATGTGGAAAAGTTAAAGTGCTGATACTAATTGATTATTATGTTTATGTTTCAACTGAATTGACGTCTTAAAGGAAAGAGTAATGTTTTTTTTTCTAAATTCAAGTTATTTTGTAAGCTGCATATTGATAATTTTAATCTTTCAAAGAAATCCTCAACTTTTAACTTGGTGATAGCGTATTACATTTTAAAAAAAAAGTTTGGTTTAGTATAGTAGATGAAAGGAATATTATTAGAATAATCTAATTTCATATTTAATACATACATAAAATATTCATGTAAACATTAATCCTTCTTTTCACTTTAAATTGATAATATGCAAACCAGGAAAGATGGAACTCCAATATTAAAAATGTTCTTTTTACATTAGTGGATGGAAAACGTTCGCTTTATCTTAGTCAAGAATAACTTGTGACACGAATATTCAAATTGTTAATTTTATTCTTTCTATAAAATGAGTTATAGTGTATTTGTACCTGGACTTAGATAAAATTAAATATACTAAAGGGCTTATCCATATTGGTGGTCACATGGACTAAAGCGTTCCTCTCATATTGAAGCAGTTTGATAGTTAAGAGGAGGTTGGTGTTCGTATCCCTGGTGGGTGTACTCAGTTGATTTTTATAAATTGCTTCCCAATCTCCCCACACACCAACGTGGGTATATTTCCTATGAATTTTATGGAATATTGGTTAAAACATTAATCTGAGATTACTTCTTTACTAATGTTATATTAGGAAGGACATTTTTAGAAAATATAAACATAAATTTTTTTCAGTTAGCATTAATAACATTTTTTACTACATTTTTAGTACTATTTTATAGTTATTGATATTATCCATCAAAATTTAAACCTGCAGATAACACGACTTAAATTATGAGTATATGAAAATTGTTTTAATAAAAGAAAAAAATAAATTAATACATGTAAATTTAACTAAGAAATCCCACCTAAGAAAAGAGACAAAATGTTGGAAGAATCCAATGCACAAAGTTGACATCTTATTTCTTTCTTCTTTCTTCTATCGTCTATAGTAGAAATAGTCAAAAACAGTCAAAATGCTAAAATGTATTTTATAGAAGAAAGAAATATGTCACCATTGAGCATTGAATTCTTCCCACATTTATCCTTTTTCCCTAAATGGGCTTTCTTAATTAAAATTACACTTATTAGTTTATTTCTCCTTTTCCTTTGTTTTTATCAATTTCCATTATTATAAAATTATTTAGCCACTGGGCCACATCAAAGTAAAAAGTGTTTTAGTAATTTGTGACCGTCAAAAATGTTTATTCTTATCTACATAATATATGTTCTTATATTGTATTTAAGTGCATTTTAAAAACATGGGTATATTTTTATTATAATAATCAATACCTCGAGTGATGAAGTATCTAGATTGACTCTGTATGTATAATCTTAGATAATATTTACTTTTTTTAAATAACTTAAATGAATTTTAGTTTTTACAAATTAACTTCAGTTAGTCAAAATAAATAAAATATAAGGTTTAAAATGTTAATTGTTAGTAATCTAATAGAGCCTAAAAAATATATATAAACTTGTTTTAGTGAACAATTATTTAAAACTGCTCTTACCTCAGTACTTGTGTTGCACGAAGTTCTTATTTTTGCGTCAAAGGAACGGATGCTTGAGTTCGTCGTATGAAGCAAAGGACGCTAGAAAACGTAGTGGCAGGACTGACGCCCGATCAACTCTCTTATATGAAACGGGCATCGGTTACCCTTGGCGCCCACTGATGGCGTTAGTACAAGCGCAGTAGTGGAGGGTTGGTTCGTGGGGGTATAGGGGGGAGGAAGGTGTGTCCCCCCTTTCCCACACCCACCTAACCCTGTCACTCAGCAAAGGGAGCAAGCAACAAGTTAGTCAACCCTCTAACCCCTCAGTCCTGCCCCCCCACCCCCCTTATTCATCACTTGTTTTACAAACTGGTCGGGGGACCAGGGACATCTTGTCTCCTTTATCTTGGCAGACGACATACCCTTCATTTCTAGGTGACGGAATTATTAGAAACTTCCCTTAGTTCATACTTGGGAATTTATTCATTGCTTCTTTCAATTTTGCATGAAATTAAATTTATTATTTGAATAATAATAATTTCAAACCTATTTTGGTGGCCGCATGGTATAACGCGCCACTCTCGTGTTGGACTAGACTGCCTAAGACGGGGAGATCGGGGTTCGATTACGGTTGGGTGCACTGAGGGCGGTTTTATTAAATGGTTTTCCACTCTCCCTCCATGAAAATTCAGGTGCATTTCCTCTAAATTAAACCTACCTATTCCCTAACACATTACTGTAATTATAACATAGACGTACAACCCAAACAGGTAGTAAGATATGTTGATAAAAATAAATTTCATTTCAATTATCTTTATTACAGTGCTGACCAATATTCACAAGACGTATAACAGGTCAGCACTGAAATGTACAAGATGATACAAATTTCAATAGTAGTTATTAAAGAAAACAATAACTAAATAACATTAAAACATTCAAATGGAGGTTAAAAAACTATAAGTGAAGAACTACAATTAAAAAAGAATAGATATAATCACTATTTAAATCAAACTTAATAAATCAAAATTGTGCAAAACATAAAACTAAGTATATTAAAGATAGGGAAGATTCTTAAATAACTCTCTGAGTTTGGATCTTCTTTTTGTGATAGAATTCAAATTGGGCAACTCCAATGTTTGTCACTACGGATACAACAGTCAAGAGTGCTGAGCTTGTAAGAGTTACTGAGGGGAAAAAAATGTTTATTTAGAAAATTGTGAGTATTGACATGAATACCTAATTAATGTTCAATGTAAAATGTACAGAAAATGTTTATATTGAAAATATTATAGACAAAAAGACCCGCTTTGGTGGCCACACGGTCTAAGGTGCTACTCTTGCAGTAGACTAGACTGTTGATGACTATAAGATCTAGGTTCAAAACTCGGTCGGGTGTAATGAGGGTGGTTTTACAAAATGGTTTCCCACCCTCCCTCCACGCAAATGTGAGCACACTTCCTATACATATACCATCCCTAATCCTTAAAACCACTATAAGTAAATAAGCGTATATTCAGGAAATGAACTGGTGGACCAGGCAGCCAAGGAGGCGGTACCTCTCACTCCAGAGGTGATTTTGGGTGCCATGTTTTTAGATCTGAAGAGGTATGTTCCGCGAGGGGTCTTACGCATCTGGTACGAGCAGTGGGTTTCCAATCCTGCTCAGAGAAAGCTGTTGTCCATCAGGGACGGTGTGTCGCGATGTCCCTCTTCTATAAGAAAATCTAGAAGAGAAGAGGTCATCGTGACAAGGCTCCGCGTCGGGCATATATTTTTGACCCATGGATATTTATTGAGAGGGTATCAACCACCAATTTGTGAGCTTTGCGATGTTCCCCGTAGTGTGTACCACATTTTAGTGAAGTGTCGCATGACCCTATCCACCAGGCTCTTAATTTTAATGGTGACTCTCCCTTTTACTTTCTCGCTATCTTAAAGGTAGAGAAAGTATTGTGACCTTAAAAAAAAATCGAACTCAAGATTTTGATGAATCTCGACATTTCATGTCCCCCCAAAACCGAAAAAATTGTTTTTGAATTTTCGTCTGTCTGTACTTCCGACTAGAGCCTAAACTATTTCACCGATTGGGCTAAAACTTGGTATCTAGGGTTTTCATAAGGTTGCCCCAAGGTGTTTTTAAATTGGATATCTAACCCTAAAATTAAGGGTAGTTTACAGAAGGGCAAAAGGATAAATAGTAAATTTTCTCAAAATCGCCTATAACGATTTTGATTAAATTTCATTTCTAAACATTTCTAAATATTACAAACAAAATGGCTGCCCTCAATATTTAGGCAAAATGACTTTAAGGGCTCCGCTATGATACGTAGATTCTCATTTTTTTTATCATATCTCCGAAACTATTTGAGATATGAAATTACTTATCATTACATATATGTAGATCTATTTATAATACAGATATTTTATAAGAAACATGTTTTTATAAAACCAATAACTTTAAATCTATATGCAAATATGTATTTTTTTTTTTTTACTTTTCGAACACTAAAGGTAAAGTATTGCGGCCTTAAGAATAATTTAACCTGAAATGTTGATGGATGTTGACGTCTCATGACCCCCCTAACCCTAAAAAGTGTTTTTTGCAATGCCGTATGTCTGTGTGTCTTTTTAACCACAAAATAAAAATAGTTTAGTAAAAAGCGAAAAGAGAAAAAATCGATTTTCTCAAAATGGGCTCTAACGATTTTGATTAAAATTCGTATTTAGGCGTTGATTAGGATTATAAATAACCTGGCTATTTGCATTGTTCCATGAAAATGATTTTAAGGTACCTTACAGAAATTTAAATTTACATATCTCCGCAGAAATTTGAGATATTAAATAACTTATCATTGTAAAATTGTAGTACTATTAAAAATAAAATAAATTATTTTAAATATATTCTTATAAAACCAACAGTTTCTGAGATATTGGCAAATATATTAATATAATTTTGTGAGCTTTAGTTGTAAATAGATACTACTTAATAATTCTGTAATGCCATAGAGTAATTAAATATTAGTAAGTCTCTCAAAAAGTTTGTTGTTTTTCCTTTAACCTCTTAGGAGAAATGTTTGTACAGCAATGATCTATCTCTATTTTAGACTCAATAGTCAATATTTACTTTTTTTATTGGTCAAAATATATAAATGAGGAATTTAATAGCAATGCGATGACCTGAAGATGTGCAACACCTAATAAAATGTTAAAATTTTAACCGGAAGTCGAAATTTTAATAAGAATTGTTGACCCTTGTAGACCTAGAATCGATTTTTTTTATTGGTACAAACATACAAATGAGGACATTTATTCTTTAAAAATTAAAATTATAAAATTTAAAACCGGAACTCAAAAAAAGTTTTACGTAAGTATAGTACAATTTATGTTTGGGTTTGCTAGTGTATATTATTTCCTTTCACATTCATTACGAGTTTTGAGTAAATATCTTCATTTTTAAACAATAGAGTGAGAAATTCCGTGGGTAGTTCTGTACCATCTATTTATATTGTGTATTTACCTGCATATTCTGACGGGTGAATTATTATGTCCCTCCCCTATGGGAATTTTACTATTTTTTTATCGTTCATGGCCCTAATGACCTTACTGTGTCGATGGGCCTATAAACTCTAATAATAATAAATAAGCTTATAATCCAAACAGGTACTAAGACGCGTTGCTAAAAAGACTAAAAAACATCTGTTAACGATGTACGTACTTGGAGAGTTCTAAACTATTTTGCGAGTGGGCTGCAGCTTAACTTTACGCACCTAAGCATTCTAAGCACTATCACACTTAGACACTAATATATTAAATCTAAAGAGAGGGAGGAAAATGATCAGTTCATCCTGTGAGAACTCTTGTTTATCTGCTGATAACCCTTCCCCTCTTCTTCTAACGAGTTTACAAACTCTCCATACTATTTGCGCCTGCACAACATTGACTTGCTTTTTAAAATTACCTTTTACTTCTTTCTTATTCTAAAGAGACAAGTGCTTACACGAACATTTTAATCTATATCCTGGCAGGAAAATTCTTACAGCCCATTTTCGTGAATAATCCAAATAGCCTAACTTTTATATGATTTATAAAAAAAGACATTTACGAAAAACTTAAAAAAAATCAATGTTTGACACTGTAAGACTACTTTTATATTTATTTAATAATCTATGGTTTTTGTTTCAACGTAATATATTTTTAAAAAATCACTGAATGTAACGTAAATTCATTAACATAGGAAATCCTATCTTGACCTGTCATGACGTCACAGGTAAGCAGCGTCCATAACATACTTATGTGCCGCCAAACATTGCATATATTCGGGATGCAAATTCAACCGTTTTGGTGGGAGTTTACCATGACAGCGTAGACATTACAGATTTGCTACTTCAACCTATAATTTCAGAGTTTTCTAAATTATGCCAAATCACAGAATATGACTCAAAATGTTGTATTCCATGGATGTTTATAAAAAAGAATAGGGTCACATTTCATGATGGTTCATTATATGGTCCACGTGCCGCACAAAATCATGGACAGGGACGCGAGTTTGATATGCCTGGTCTAAGGCTTCACTCACTCTCCCACCACGAAAACGAGGCTACATTTCTTTCAAACTCAACCTTACTCATCCCTTATACATTAGCGTACTTAGTCCATATGGGTATAAACAGAACGGGTAGTAAGATGAGGTGCACAAAAAGAAGAATATACATCAACACCAATTTACTACACTTTGGTGGCCGCATGGTCTATGGCGTCATACATTCAAAATACAGGACTGCCAATAAAAGGAGGTCATGGCTCGAATCCTGGTCGGGTGTATAGAGGATGGGGTTTTTCTTATGGTTTTCCACTATCCCTACAAGTAATTGTGAGTAAACCTCCTCCAAATTCAACATTCCTCATTCCTAATGCGTTAGAGTAATTAGTAAAGCTTATCATACGAACGAGTAGTAAGAAGCAGTGTAAAAATTAATTAAAAAACTACGACGCACCTTTAAAACAGAATAAATTATTTGAGAAATTGATATACAGTTGAAATGAAATAAGTGTGTATGTAGGAAACTTCATTTTTGAATTTAACACAGGGGTGTCAAACTCAAAAAGGTATGAGGACTGCATTTTATCATTAAGGAGGCATTGCGGGCCACACATGGGGGCTTTATTTATTATATTATACATTTTAAATGTTTATACAGAATTAAAAAGATTAAATTTCTTCCCCCTCGACCTCTTATCATTCTTAAAGTACACTGATTTCTACAAACATATTTTCTTTTAATGCGGAGGCAAAAATCAACTAATAAATCTTTTTAGTTTTTAATTTTCAATATTAAAAAAATTGCTAGCATAAAAAATAAATTGTTATTACAAAGACAGTAATAATACTCTTAGTTCAAAATTCAAATATTTTTAATTTAAAACCAAATATCAGGATAGTAATTTATCACATTTACTGTTTGTGGTGGATCTGGCATCACTTTCAACTTACTAAATTATCATAATATGGAAAAATATTTTGACTTGAAACAATACTCATTGTGCTTTTAAAGTGTTCATCTGTAAGCCGACTTCTTATCTTGGATTTATTCATTTTTTAAAGGGAGGAGAACTGTTCACAAATGTATGTACTTCCGAACATGGATAGCATTTTAGCTGCATTAATTTTGATTGTGGGATATTTTAAACCCAAATACTTCGAGTAAAACTCTAGTTGGGACACTTTCATAACTGTATCTTAAATAGAATTACATTGAAAATCAATAAATTCAAGGTGCATTTCATCACCGAAACAAAACAATTACAAATTAAACAAGTCGGCCTCCCGTTAATTTCAATTAAAAAAATATGAAGGGGGTAAGAGCTCCAAGAAACGAGGAAAAGTGGCAAATTCAATCCCAAACTCAAAATAAACCATGGGCATAGACCAAGTCTGCAATTGTGGGCCACATTCCTATTCTTATTTCATATTTAGGCGCGGGCCGGTTTAAATGCTCCTGTATCTGGCCCGTGGGGCGTATGTTTGTCATCCCTGGTTTAGCATGATGAATGGAATGATTAAATTGGGATTGAAACTGTTGGATTTAAGGATAGTTTTAGGCAAATTGAGGGTCACCTTATTTACACTTTGCTTAATTCATTTTAATTATATATAAATTAATCAAATAATTTATTCTGAATTACATGTACTTAACACTGTTTTAAAAAGTGTTGACTTTTCGTGGCCCGGGCTAAAAATTGGTATCGCAGGTTTTCATAAGTTCCCCCCATAGAATTTTTGGAATTAGATATACAACCTTAAAATTAAGACTATTTTACTGAAGGGCCAAAATATAAAAAAAAATAATGTTCTCAAAATCCGCCTTACGATTTTTATTAAATGTTTTATCCAAGCATTATGTTTTTGTTACTATAAATAAAATGGCAACTCTCACTTTCAAATGAAAATTACTTTGAGGGTACTGTACATAAGCATAAATTTCCTATTTTGATCCTACCTCCGCAACTATTTCAGATATGAAATAGTTTATCATTATAAAGTTTTGGTACTACTTAAAATAAAAATATTTGATTTGAAGTATATTTTTATTTTTATAGAAACAATATTTTTGAGCTATAAGCGAATATATTCTAGATTTTAAAGGCGATATTTGAAAAGTGAAATTGATTGTTATACTCTTTGGTGAACAGAAATGTCCCTCTTTTCTCAATGATTCTGTCACAGTGTATATTATTCTATTTATGCTCTGGGGTGGATTGTTTCTGCAACAATGTATATTATTTTGCTTCACAAATCTTATTAGTTTTTAGTAAAGGTCTCTATTTTAAGACAAAAGAGAGAGAAAGTCTGTGAGGTGCGTCGTATCATTTATTCTTATAGTACTGGTAATTTTATGTTACACCTTCCTCCTTCCTCTCGCACTCTTTATCCATGTGCTAGGTGTATCAGACTCGTAAACGATGGGACGTGGTAGTGTGCACGATAAGAGTGGTTTGGAGCTCACCAAAAGTGCGGTCCCAGTGGCAAGCAGCCCCACTTGAGTGATAAACGTTCGTGTGCTGATAGAGCTCCCCTTATACTGTGGGTGCCTGATACGCCACTTGTGATTTATAATTAGTAAGCTCAACTACTAAGTTCTTATGTTAGCACCGCGTATTACCACTTTTTCAGGTTGTACGCATATTTAATTACTTTGATGAGGTAGGGATGATGAAGGGGGTATTTTAGAGTAATATACATGCATTTGCGTGGAAGGAGAGTGGGAAAACATTCAGGGTAAAACCTATGTAGATCAAATTAGGATTCGAACCCGTCATCAGAAGGCTAGTATTACACGAGTGTGACGCCTTAGATCATTCGGCCACTGAAGGGGATACAAAGTTTAATAAGTCGAATAGGCATTCCTAAACCCCAGAAAACAAGTGGGTTTATAACGTTAATGGGTGTAGCTGTCCGACATTATAACAAACATTTTACAATAGCAATTAAGAGCCCATTTTAAGTCCGATTAACCAAAAAAATAAATACGTGATTACGCTCTAACCCAGGATTTCCCAAACTCTGCGTCTTGACGCCCTGGGGGCGTCGCGGCTTTAAGAAAAAGCTAAAACTTATAATGTATAGTGAAATGCAACATGCAAATTTTCAGTACGTGTACTCGTTCATATTATAAGAATTAATTAAATCATACAAGAAAACACATGTCTACTCTGATTTCTTTTTATTCAGGACTGTAATTTAGTTCTATATTTGTATTTTTATACTTAAAAGAATTGTTTTATCATATTGGGTACAAGGGTGTTGCACAGAAAATCCAACATGTGAAGGGCAGCATGGTCTCAAAATTTTTGGGAGCCCCTGCTATAGCCAGTAAAAATATCGAAGTATGGTTTTATCAATTCTACATTTAACAACAGCGTTTTGGGATTGGCTTAAAAGAGATTTAATTTTAAAATATAACGTAGTCTAAGGCGTCACTCTCAATAGAGACTGCCGATGACAAGGAGATCGGTGTTGGCATCCTGGTCAGATGTACTGAAGGTGGTTTTCATAAATGTTTTTCCACCATCCCTACGCGCAAATTCTAGTATACTTCCTCTAAATTCAACCTTCCTCATACCTAACCCACTAGCATAAGTAGTACATATACTTATAGCCTGAACGGGTACTAGGCCTAAGAAGTGATGCTAAAAAATTATAATTAAATTTTGCTTGATATTCAAAATAAGGTAAAATGGTTTCGTTGTTCTCAATTCCACGGTTTTCTAAGGTATAAAATAGAAAAACCGCACTCAGATGCGACGTTTGTTTCTAGTCCTGTCGTGTTTCTATTATCCCGGTTAATAAGCAGTAAGATGGGCTCTTAAGTTCGGTTGGAAAGCTTCTGTATCTTTGTAATGATGTTATCCGTGAGGAGATATGGGCGCTTAGCTCTTAAGATAATCAAGTTATTATTTTGTCTGGTATCAATTATTTTAACAGATTTTAGTTTTAAAACTTTTTTTTGCTCGAATTAAAAGGTTTATTTGAACATTCGTAGTAGAAAAACAACCCCCAATTATTATTTTTTAAGATGCAAACATAAAAATATCTCTAGATAAGTTTGAAAACTTTTCTTTACTTTTAGAAAAGGATTTCTGTAAAATAAATTCTTAGGTCCTAGATCTTTAATTACTTTAGTTTTGTTTCTAGAAGATAAAATTCCATTTGTGTATTCGTTGGCCTACACTACTGTCAACAATTTGAAAGATTTAGTAATAACTTTTACTGACTAAGTCAAAAATATTAAAAAATAAACATGTCTATATTTTTTTATGTGGTTTAAAATAATTAGTCTCTTAAAAGTCTTCATTAGATAAACATAAACCAAGCGTACAGGGTTATCGAAAATGGTGTCCGGGATTTAATAGTAAAATAATTATGAAAATAAATTGACTTAATGTACGCAACCAACTTAATTGTTGTCGCTGTACAGAAAAAACCTGAAGTGTTGCCACCATTTACAGCAATAATCACGCTAATCAGTCAAATATTTCTGAAGAAATTTGATTTTATAATCGATGGTCCATCCATTAGTCGAACTTAGGCGGTCACCTAGGGCGCAAAAATCTTAGGGTTGCATTCCAACAGAATGTATTTTTTTTTAGTATTTAAAATATAATTATTTTTATTAAATAAGCTAATAATAATTTATAAATAAAGAAATATTGTCTTAATATTTTATCTAACATTAAGGATGTATATTTTATATATAAAGAAGATTTATAAACAACATAATTACTTTTACGGTTTTATGACACTCGGGGTGGCTTTTTTTTTTTCTGCGAATCACTTTGATATTTAATTAAAGCTTTCAAATATATTAATAGAAAAAGAAGGTAAAAAGGGATATTAATTTTGAACACCTTGATTGAGAGGGAGAGGATAGGGAAGGGTCACCTTTTATTTTGGGCGCATTACAATTGGGCCACGTATAAATTTTACGTAAACATTACATTTGGGCCACGTATACCAGTTATGAGACAAGGTTGTGTATAGACGTATAAAGACATGTACATCCAAACTATAGAAATCACTTCCTGCAGTGTTCCAGTGATTAAAACATGGAAGGTTCGTTTATGTGGAGTGTAAGGGGAAACAAATTGTTTGTCATTGAAAGTAACAAATTGTAAATGGTTCATGCTGCTACCCATGGTAAAGTTCGCTGGAGTTGTGTAAATAAAAAGTGTTCAGAAAAAGTGTACACGGACAACATAGACAGTAATGTTATAATCAGTGCTCTAAATGGGCTGGAACCTCATCCCGGTTGATACGAAAAAATATTACGAACGTTCCGGTTGATCCAACACAAGTTTAAAGCGTCCCGCCTGCACACTATATTTTTCCAAAAGGATCTCTACTACGTGTTTGTATAGTGTATTGAATTTTGAACGGACCAAAATGCTACTACGTTTCTGTATAGTATATTGTATTTTGTATTACACTGAGGTGTCCAATAATTTGATTCACAGCAGAGACGATGATTCGTATAACAAGACAATGACTTCAACAAAAATATTTTACAGATGTAGCTTCCCCTTTTGTGGCATCTATTGTGGCCTGTGGGGATTATCTTTGGAAAGGGCATTTGCTGTTTCTGTTCATAGGTATAAGCTTGAGTTTCATATTATCTTTAATAGTGTCCGTACGTACCTATTTGAAGTTTTGAACTCTGTACTACAAGTGAACAAGAAAAAATAAAATAAAAAGATACACATTTCATAAGTAGATATTTCTTTTTTCGTGTAAGCTATCTACAATATTTCCTTGCCACGTAAGTTTTATAATTAAACATATTTTCTTCAAAATATGCATTGAATGAAATGAAAAATTAAATGGTGTCCGTTTGTCAGTGGTTACATCCTTAGAAATGCTAAGTGTATGTAAAAAAGCCGAGCCTAATCAGTAGTCAGAATTTACATGCAAATCAAAGTCGCAATATATGTGGTGTCTGAAATATGCAAATATATACAAAATTACATCACTTAGGTAATAATGCCAATATATGTTTAAAAAAACATTGTCCTGGTATGGTCCGAAATAACACTTAAATAAATTAAAATGTGCACGTAATATAAAAGGTATAATAATATAAACAAAGACTTCGATATTGTCGTTAATAAATTACAAAGGTATGAGTTCAAATAAATTTAATTAATAGATTGAATATTGAGGATAAATATCGTTATGATTAACACTTTTACCATTTGTTTATACTCAACGTTTTCTATTTTTCCATTAAGACACTTTGATATTTAAAAATTTTGCCTTGTCTACATTTATTATAGTATAAGTCAAATTAGACATATTAACAAACAGGACATAATACACAAATAATTAACAAATTAGTTCTTAATGAAAGTGAAATAAAACAAGTTAAAACATAACTATTCAAAAGTTGGTGATTGCTTGAATTGTAAAAGTTGCAATATCCAAATTACTTTATAAAATATTTTGACTCTATTTTTAAAAACTATCTAAGTCTTAACTGAGATTTTTGTTCCCATTACTCCTTTCAGTGTATGATGGGGATTACTGGAACCTTAGTTACCCGACATGTTTCGGTACTCGATATTTACGTACCATAATTATGGAACTGTAAAATTAAAATTAAAGACTTAGTAAAGAATATTATTTAATATTACAGCTAGATTAAGTGAAATATGTAATGTAACCCATAGCATAGCAAAAAAGGATAATGTAACAATATTTAAACAAACAAACTTTGTTACATTATTCTTTTTACTAAACTAGAATGTAATATTCCTTTTACTGAAATTCAATTAACTGGCATGACTTGGTATGCAACTTATTGAAGTGTGTATAGAAAGTGCAATAGGTTCTACTAATGTAATAGTTTCATGCTGTAAAATAGATTAAGGAATTATTGGTTAGTAGTTGATACCGTTCCGATTGTTATAATTTCCCAGTTCGAGCACTGGTTATAATCGAAGGAATCATGAAGTGGTGAAAAATATAAATCGATAAGTTATAAGCAATGGTGTAAAGCGAATAGCTAAGGAAAATGTATGTTAAAGACCATCGAGGCGAGATGTTGTTCCGAAACTGCCGACGAATCAAGAAGAAGTATTAAAAGCTTTTGAAGGTGAGTGACTTTTTGTGATAGTTCAATATGGTTTTTCATTAAATAAAATTGAGGGGGTAGCTAGAGGAAGGGCACATACGTAGAAATTATGTTTTGAGATAAAAGGGGTTAAAGTTCAAAAGAAAATATTGTAATCGTTTAAAAAATCCATCTCAAGATAATGATGAATCTTTACCTTCTTTGTGAGTGGGTTATTTATTCTATCCCTTCGATTTTTATTGTGATCCTAGTCCTAAAATTAAGGGTAGTCTACCAATGAGTGATTTTTGGAATAATCCTTTTTTTTTCTAAAATCACTCTAACGATTGTCTTAAACATATACATAGTATTTGTTTTACATGACAAATAGCGCCTGAAAAATGGCACTGTATACTTATTTTAGGGTGGATTTTTTATTATGTTTGTCCCAATACGTCTGTCTGTGCCAAGATTTTTTTAAATTATGATCACAGCCCGTAGCCCTAAAATTAAGGTTAGTTACTTTATACTTACTTAATAACTATAGTTTGTACTTATATGTTTTTATACCTCTATGCACAACCTTGTCTCATAACAGGTATACATACGTGGCCCAATTGTAATGTTAATAAGTTTAATAGATCTTTTATAATCCTCCTGGTCAACGAATGTGGCCCAATCCACATGTGAGCATATGGAGGAAATTGGTCTCATGACCCAATTGTAATGCTCCGCTTATTTTGGATTAATTTATCATTATAATTTTACATTCGCTCCCCCTCGGGTAGAGAAAGTATTATAACTGTCAAAAAAAAAATTGAGATCGATATTTTTATGGATGTCATCGTTTCATGACCCCCTGAACTAAAGAATTATTTTTTTTGCAATGGCATCTACCTGTCACTGTGACTTGAACCGAAACCATTTTACCGATCGGAATAAAACTTGGATCTACTAGGGTTTTCAAAAGGTTCCTTAGAGGGTTTTTTGGAATCATATATCAAATACTTAATTTAAAATTAGTTTACTTAAAGGTGAAATGTAAAAAAATATATTTTCTCAAAAATCGGCTATAATAATTTTAATTAAAATTCGTATTTAGGCTTGTTCAATATCACAAACAAAATGACACATTTCATTTTCCCATGAAAATTAATTTGAGAGTTCTTTGCAAAGGCGGAAATGTATAATTTTAATTATATATCTGTAACTCTTTAAGAAACGAAATAACTTTTCATTGAAAAGTTATAAGATTTCTTAAAAATAAACAACATTTACGTGAAATAATATTTTATAAAACCAATATTTTCCGAGCTATAGTTTAAAAAAAGAGATTTGGAAAATGGGGAAGTTATTAGTAGGTGCCTGTTTCGGTGGCCGCATTGTCTAACGCGCTACTCTCGCAGTAGACTAGACTGCCGATGACGGGGAGAGTGATGCTCAAATCTAGGTTGGGTGTACTGGGGGTGGCTTATCCAAAATTGTTTTCCACGCAAATGCGGGTACTCTTCCTATAAATGTATTCTTAAAATTGATTGGTATGCCCTCTGGTGGACCAAGATAGAGGATCTAATCTAGGTTGGGTGTACTGAGGGTAATTTATCCTAAATGGTTTTCCAAGCTCCATCCATGCAAATTCAGGTACACTTACTATAAATATATTTTTTAAACTCTTTCACTACAAAAATTACAAACATTCTGAGCTTAACTCTTTATCCATTTAATTTCACCGTAGACCTATTATTTTATTTTTATTTATTTGAGGGATTTAACGTGCACTTTATGAACCACCTGATTATATCAGTACAAGAGAATTTATGCGAGCGAGAGCGAATGAGCCTACCAATTTTGCCGGGGAAGTTATTTTCCCAAATCTTCTAGGGCTCTTTTACATGCCGCAATCGATATGAGACCGACGGCTTTACTTCCCCTCCGAAGGAAGTTGTCCTGCGGATTTTATAGCTAAAAAAACATCAATTGACCAAGAATGGGTTTGAAACCAAGAACATAGGGTTCTGAGGCGAGCAATTTACCCCATGTTCACTGGGGTTGACAAATTATCAAGAATAATCCTTAGTTTTATCAATAAGTAGAAAATTCTGTGTTCGATAAAATCGTTGTTTTATTGATATTACTCATTTATAGCAGCTTATTTATCAGGTGTGGCCTAAGCAAGTTCAAGAGTCAAATTTAAATCAACAAAAACATATGTATATGACAATGGCAGCCCCCTACAGTCACTTCTGTTTTAATTAAATTACTATAGTATTTTACCTCATGCTTCGCTTTTGTTTGTTTGTTTTAAAAATATTCCCACGTGTTTTATGATTAGACTTCCTTTTTTTCTTTAGATTGTTTTATCTTTAAATCACTCTTCCGTATGAATAAATAAGACCTCTTTATTAAATTTTTGCTCTATTGTACTGTTTTTTGGAAAGCTATTAAAACTAGGAGGTGAATGTCAGCCGAATTAAAACTTTAGCCCAAGTGAAAAGCAAGATAAAATAATTAGGTATTTAAATAAATTTTCCAATAAAATCATACGTACTTTTTACGGAGTTTATTGTAGTTTATGAAAAACTTAAATATCAATCATCAGCAGGGCTGGATTTAAGGGGAGGGGGGCGTTCGGGGTTATCACCCCGGGGACCCCACAAAAAGGGCCCCCCACAAAACCCCGAAAGAGAGCAAAAAACTCTAATTTTCTATTGTAAATAAATGCTTCCTTGTTTTGTGTCTAACATGCACGAAATAATGAGGTATAAACAAATTAATGTGTGTGCATCTTAAATTAAGAATAAAAATCCCACCGACACATGAAAGATTTACTAGGAAAGTCCCTGTTGAACCTTTACAATTTTGCGCGCTGACTCTAAATACATTGGCCTCCCTTTCGGCGTGCTGCGGCGGTTCCTCTCAAAGTGTTTCCACGAACTAGAATAACCTAGATATATTATAGATATAATATATAAATAATATTAAGGAACGCAGAAACGCATCGAGGTTACTCTACCACGAACAGGCTGACAGCGCCGCTGTCTCAGCGGTGCCTTTGATACAAATAATTTTGTTTTCCAATTTGTTGTTGCTCTGACAAATTTAGTCAGATACTCTCGAGAAACGTTGAAATTCAGATGTCTGTTGTGTTCGTGATGAGTGCCAGTTTGTGTTTTAATGAGGTAGTTAGTTAAGTTTAATACTAGGTGTAGAAGTGTTATTTGTGGATGATTATATTGACATAATGTAAAAATATGTGAATTGATCCAGGAAAAGGTACCTTAAAAGTTCGACCAGACTGACAAGCGAGCGAGCGCGCGAGTGACTGAGCGACTGCCTGGCCAAACTACTCATCGAGCAAACGAACAATAATTACCAAAGTGATTTATCAGTGAAAGTGTGAAAGTTGTTTATTAGTGAAAATTTCTCTGTCAAAGACATTTTGCGCATCTCTGCTACTCGAAAATTCTTGCAAAGTTATTACATGTTTATAAAAAAAAAGGTAATATTGTTGTGGTTTTCCCTTTACCTCTCCACGCTAACAGTGATTTTTATTTGTAAAGACTCGCCTCGGTGGCGTAGTTGGCTAACGCGCCAGTCGTGTTGAGCCAGACCACTGAGGTCGGGGAGATCGAGGTTCGAATCTAGGTCGGGTGAACTGGGGGCGGTTTTTCCTAAATGGTTTTCCACTCTCCCTCCACGCAAATGCGGGTTCACTTCCTCTAAATTCAACCTTCCCAATTCCTAATCCATTAGTGTAATTAGTACTTAAGCGTATAAACCGAACGGGTAGTAAGACGCGGTGCTAAATAATAATAATAATAATAATATAATAATAATAATAATAATAATAATAATAATAGTAATATTTGTAAAGGCCTCCTTTGATCATAATATTGAAGTATTAACAAATCGGTTCTTGCTACTTTTTTATTTCTTTTATTTTTAGCACTACGTATTACTACCCGTTCGGTTTATACAAGCCTTTCTAGCTACTAACGGCCTAATCTAATTGGTAAGACTAGCAAAATTATGTATATATACATATATATAAATGCACTAAGCGTATCAATAGTAATAAAGTCATTTATCGTGTCAAATTGAGAAGTCTTCCTTGCACTCAATGAACCAACATACAATAACATTGCCCAGCGCCTGTAAACTAGGCTGTTCCGGCTTGAGCGACGCTCGTGCGCTGCTCCAGTCTGATCACCTCTAATTGCAACACATGTGTTCTATTTTATTTTTCAGTCGCTCGCTCCTCGCCCAGTCTGGCCGTATACAAAAAGTTGCTTAATTTTTACCTTCCCTCGGACATGCTATGATGTAATTTACATGGGCTTATGGGGGCCCCCACATTGTAAGCCACCCCGAGGCCCCCACATACGTAAATCCGACTCTGATCATCAGTAAACTAACCATAAAACTAATTGTTTTTAGAAAAATAAATATACACATTATGTAAAACACTCCCAAAATACCAACTTACAATAAATATATCTGATCCATTTTCGAAAAATTTAAAATATTCAAAATAATATTTTGTAAGTATACTCTAATTAAATGAATCCCTCCAAAAAAACAAGTATTTGTCATGTCAAACACTTCCAAAATACATTATTATTCTAAACAAAATTGCTAACACCATTTTCGAAAAAATACCTCTTTTCAAACATCAGTCATTAGTAAACTACCCTTGAACGAATCGTCCCCTTAAAAAAGAGTATACTATACATTGAAATTTGTATCTTTAAAACATTCAAGACATCCACTTTAAGTAAAATATTGATAAAAAATAAATAGAATTTTCAAAAATCAGTCACCACCAAACTATCCATAATTTAAGGATTGGATTCAAATTTATAAAATTCCCAGAGATACGACTATATAACATCTATATATCAAATTTGAAAAAATCCATAAAAACATTAACGTCAAATTTAGTTTTAAAGTTGTAAAAATTCAATTTTAGGTCATAAGTCTTAGTATGAAAAGTTTAATTGTCTAAATATTCTGGAGGAATAATAATTTAAGTTTAAATCATTTTGTATAACTTGCAGGTTCCTGCACGGGATTTATGTTAAATAATAATAGTAATAATAGGTATTTGATATATATACATTATATATATTGTATTTAATAAACTTTATGTTGTGCTTTTAATTTGTAAAAAACACAGCACAGTATCTATGCATAGCTTATAGAATAATGGAGTTTTAAAGGTAAGTATTTTGTTTGAATAATTTAAAAATATATATTACTTTAAAATTATAGCTATATCACATTCGTACATAGTAATTTTATGTTTCTGGCTACCAAGTTATGTGCACCATCTATCTGAAGTAGTATATTCTCTCCTAATCTATAACCACCTCAATCTTCGTACATGCTACTTTCTCCAAGCTATACCTTATCCCCCACCTTTAAATAAACATTTATATAATATACAAAATGATTTATTTGACAGCAGAGATATGATGAAGGTTTTTTTGTTTTGTTTCTGCCTCCATTGTGAATCATAGGGCGTATAAACAGCCCACCTTCCTCTAACATTGATTATTATCCTTCTTTTACCGGTTAACCTTGTCCACATAACACAGATTTATTTTTCACAACGCTTTACTATCCACCCCCTTTCATTTTCTTTCCTCCATTGAGTAAATAATAAATCCCTTTTTCGTTTCAATAAAGAAATTTGATTTGTTTTATTAACAGCGTAAGTGTGTCAGTGAGCTCTGTATATTAACTGGAGAAACACGTGGGATCCAAGATACAATTGAGAAATACGTCACGCTCTGAAATGTCGTCTGCTGGAGATGAATCAGAGTGGGATGGAATTTACACAAAAAATTGCAGATGGGATGAAATTTATATTAAAAAAAAAAGCACACTACACAAAAATATATTGACGCTAAACATGAGACATCTTTATAATAATAACAAACAAAACTTTTTAGTAATTGGTCCCAGTTTGTATGTTTATTATTGGGGTTGTTGCCTATTGTTACGAGGATCTTAAGGTAATTGTCCAAACCAAATAAATATATTAACAAATTATATTATTTTTTACAATTCATCTAACTAACCGTCTGTAACATGCGAATTTAATTACTCTAATGAGATAGGAATAGAGAGGTAAGATTGAGAGAAAATGTACTATCAATTGCGGGGAGAGCGAATAGAAAGTAATGTAAGAAAACTATTACTACACCCAGTCTGGAGTCAAGCCCCGACCAAATCCTCGTTAGCGAATCAGACTAGTGGAGTCTTGATATTTAGTCCACGTACAAACAATGTGGGTAACAAGCTGTTTATAATTAGGGGAGGGAGCGCTCAGGTTCTAAGTGTTATGGGAGGGGAAGTAACATTGAGGAAAACAAGTTGTCTTGCCGGGTGATTTGCTGTAGTTAGGGGAGGGAGCGCTCAGGTTCTAAGTGTTATGGGAGGGGAAGTAACATTGAGGAAAACAAGTTGTCTTGCCGGGTGATCTGCTGTAGTTAGGGGAGGGAGCGCTCAGGTTCTAAGTGTTATGGGAGGGGAAGTAACATTGAGGAAAACAAGATGTCTCGCCGGGTGATCTGCTATAGTTAGGGGAGGGAGCGCTTAAATCCCAAGAGATGGGTTAAGGGGTATTTCAAGACTGTGTACCTTAAGATGCAGCCCGAACGACGCGCTCCCCACCAAGCAGGCAACACTTTTAATCGATGTCCAGTGCTGCAGTGCTGCTATTCATTGAATCTGGTTGGGTGTCTCATTGTTCTAGTGCCGTAAACCACTAGACTCAAACTCATATTAGTCCAAGGTCCAGTTTTACAAACTTGGGACATGCTAAAGGCCACAACATATTCAAACATGTTTGATATTCTATAATCTTGTTTTTTCCCAAAGCGTCTTACTACCCGTCTGGACTGTGCACATATTAATCACGCTAGTGTGTAAGGAATAAGGAAGATATAATTTCGAGGAAATGTAACCTCATTTCGGTGAAGGAAATGTGGGAAAGCCTCCGGGAAAAATCATCCTCTATAGGCTTACATCTGGCTGTAATTGGAACCCTGACCTCCTCAAAACTGGAAAACTAGAACAGAAGACCCTGACGTTTAATAAGCGTGCTCACCGATGCAGCTCTTTGATACTATGCATCAAAAATCATTTGTGTATATTTAAAATATTTAAAAACATAATATATTTTCCCATATGTTTGTGTGGTTTAGCGAAATACTCTAAGCAGTATTTATTAATAAATAAAAAATGTTCACAATCATGTATTTAAAGTGAAATTATATATATATATATCCCGGACTAAGTAGAAAAGTTTTGGGAAGTTGTAGAGTATAAAAAAACAGCCCAAAATGTCCTTTAGAAATTAGATTTTAAAGCATGTTAAGTTACTACAGGCCTAGCCAGCTGGTAGTGGAAAATATATGGCTTGAGTACAATTAATATTGACCTAGGCCACAGGCTGGAAACAGTAATGGATGTAGAAAAGCTTGCAGACAAAGACGTTGTCAACATCTGATAAGACTATAAAATATACCAAATAGGGTGTCCGAGTCGATTTATAAGCAGGCCTATTAAATCTAGAGCAAGACAAATAAACCCTTATTAATACCCGCTTCAGAGTGTAACCCAAACGGTTAGTGAGACATGATTACAATGGAAATTATTTAGGAAATAGGTACATTATAGTATAGGCTACATACATTGTCTTTGATTTGAAATAATCTAAATGGATGAAAAATTCCAGAATGTTTAAATGTTTTTATATAAAACCGCATGTTTTTAACTAACTTAACTTTCTCTTTCCAAACTTACTACTGTATCAGCAAGCTACTTAAAAACAAACTCATTCTAGAATGCATCTTTCGTCTACGCTGAAAGGTTATAGTCTGAATGTCATGGGAAGGCCGTTATTTTGAAACTGAGAACTCATTTTGGCGCAATGGCATGAAGAGAAATATATTATTTACATTCTCAGTCCATTTAACTAATATCATAAAGCTATTTAGATTGAAAAATTACACCTGTACACGGGAATTGGGTTCGAGTCCTGTTTTCAGATGTCATTTTTCTATTTAAATAACATGACACATAGATACGACTATAACCGTAATTAAAAAAAATAATAGCTTTGCTATTTAATCCACCATAATATTACAAAGAGAAACCATTCAGTAATCCATAAGAAATTATTAATGAAAGCTTTTAATACATTTCTAGCTGAACTTTTTAGTTAAATAATCAAATAATATTTCTGGAATGCTAAATTGTAGTGACCTGCAATCAGTGTTGGTGGTGGAAAGTGGACTTCCTGTAAAAATCAGGGTTTACTTTGCATAGTTCCTCAATAGCGCAGCTTATAAGATACAGCCATAGTGTAGAGTCCATTCGCCATAGGAGTGGTGACAACTGGCAGCTAGCAGAAGATGTAAACACGGTTAAAAGGAAAACATAATTTAAAACAAATCGTTTGTTGTGAAAGTTTTGACTGCCAAACGTGACAACAAATCAACATATGGTCTTGCAGATTATGTGGTTTGGTGATTGGATACATGAAAGTGGATCTAGTAGCTTCTACTAGCTGTCACATACTCTCCTATCGTAGATAGTATATTTCGTCAAGGAAGGACTGCTACCTTTCAGTGCAAACGGAGTGTACAACACTCATACCCTTGACCCAACTTATCTTTGTAAAAGCTGAGGATCCAAAATCACAAATTATACATTTTTTGACCATACCAGGAATCGACTTCTAGACTCTTAACCCAGTTGGTAAACAATCTAACAAATGAGTAGGAGTCTCAGACACCTCTTGTCTTAAAACTAAATCATTTTGTCAAATTATGAAAAACAATATTTTATTCAGCTAAATGAAATAACTGTAAAGTTATTATTTATTCAGTATCATCGAAAGTTTCAAAATTATTTATGTCGGTTAGAATTTAAAAAAAGTTCATTATATTATATTTGATACACACTGATTTATCTTATAGATCCACAAAAAATAGCGGACTACCCCAAGCCTCGAATGTAAGGGAGAAAGAAATACCAGAATGTTTCCTTCTCTCTCACGCAGTGCTGTGCAGAAGACGGCTCAAGATTTCGGCCACAGATATAGCTCCAGTTATTATTATAGACCTAACTGAGAAAAGTGAATTTAATCTAAAAGAGATAAGGTTGAACAGTGTTTAAAACCGTGGAAATTATCTATTTAAAGGGACAAACTATGTGAAATGGAATAATGAACACATCTGATAATACTCACAAGTTCAATAATTTAATGTGAATATAAACGTAGCTATATATATGTCACCGTCAATGTGTGTGAATCCATGCGTTCTATAAAATGCCTAGGCTTTACATATAATGCCAGAGTGGTTTTGGCAAAGTATTAAATAAACGAGTTTTGTTGTTGTATTTCATATTTATTTTCAAGTTCCTTGTCTTTTTTTAAGTCCCGGAATATGTTATCAATTCTTTTATCCAGTTCTATGTAAGTCTTGCACCGTTTTCTTGCAGGTTCAACTAATCCCTAGGATTTAAGTTGGTCAGATTAGGTTATTTTAGAATAGGGTAGTTAGGTAAGGTTAGGTTAGCTACAGTTCTCAGTAATATATAGTGACTGGTTATTCTATAAATTCCCTACGAAAAGTATGAAATACAACAGCAAAACTAATTTATTTCATACTTTGCTAAAACCACTTAGGAATTATAAAAAGCTTTGGCATTTTATAGAATGCCTGGTTTACACACATTGCCGTTAACATATACAGTAACAAAATGCGTGACAGGGGGTATAATACAGGAAGTAGAGGACCGCCGTAAACCGGAACATAGCCTACTAATGGAACAATGCTATTGAACAATGAAGGGCTGTTTCGTAAACTCGGTGAGAAGAAACAGACGGCCCAAACAGAGTGGGTGTCGTGAACACGAGCTGTTGGTCGGACGTCGTATTGTTTCTGACGCGTGAGCCTTTGTGGGGCTGTATGTAGCTCCATAGAGCAATTGGGAGAAGATATATAGGTACATAATTTTCATTCAAACCACAATTTGATGTACAGTCCGGTTTTCATAAGAAGATCCTTTTAGAAAAAAACAAACAATAATTTTAACATTTTACTAGTTTATTAGTACTATTCTCAGTTATTGGGGGGGATCTATCAAAAGTGACAGCTGTAAATCACATAATTCGATAACATTTTACTATATTATTAGTGTTATTATTTAGGTATTGATAGTATATATCAAAAGTGACAGATGACATGGCGTATAAATATATGAAAGTTATTTAAGAAACTTTATAAATTGAGAAAAAAGTTCCTTCTTATCTAAATCGGACTGTACACAAGTGGTAATGTGAGTTTACGTTTTCATAATACTACAATTATTTTAAAATTTAATAGGTACATAAAATGTTACCTCAACATCCGTTTTTGCACTCATTGCCATAATTTTCCTTAAATTTAACTTGATTTTAGAAAATTCACAACACCAAATGCCTGATCATTATATACAGGATGTACCGTATCATGAGGGGACCACCTCAGCGATGGGCAGGAAACAAAAAATAAAAATGTTCGTATAAAATGTGTTTCATTTGTCTTTGTTACTGAGTTTTAGTCATGTTTGTACTCCTGTAATGTGGAGCTGGATAACTTTATAAGAAGTGCTCAAAATGGACTACCTTTGCTTGAATGTAAGCCTGCAGTCGTGTCGTAGAAAGCCGCATTTTTCAAAAAAATACGTTGCATGTCAATGCTTGCATTCAGGCGAAGGTGACCATTTAGAGCACTTCCTATAGTGTTAAGCTGCTCCATATTACTGGATTACACATATAACTTTAACTCGGTAACGAGGTCAATCATTATCATTATTATTATATTATTATCATCATGGTCTTACTACCCGTTCGGGTTATACGCACTTACGCTAATGTGTAATGGTAGGGTGATTGCGAGATGAAATGGAGGACCTACAGTTTAACGTGGAATCCGAACCACGGTGGAGGCCTGGCATTCCTCACATACACAAGTTGTGATTAATACACGTCTTGTCAGAGGTGAAGGAAGGGTTTGGCAATCAGATAAATCTGTGCTGGGACCAAGGATTGAACCCCGGACCTCACACAGAAGTCAGACACCTTACCCCTAGACCACCAGGTCACCCATAGGTCAATCGAGCTCAATTTGTTTGTCCATCATCATTGTGAAAGGGAGAAAATACAACTTAAAAACACTCATAATAAGTCCCAGGTTGTATCCCTTTTACCACACTAGGCAAACAACGAAATGCCTTCCTCTCCTATTAAGATATAATAAAAATAACATTATTATTTTTTTTTGTAAAATATGGAAAAGTTTTACCTTTTTAAATCAAAATCTGATTTTAAAGTTACGTATTCAAATTCTATAACGTTTTATCGATTATTTTAGTTAATTATCAATTTAAAAGTCACTTTGTTTCACTAAAACAAAAATGTATATGTATGTTTAAACATGATGACCCATTGTTTTTCTCAAATTATAAGTTTTCTGAGTTAAAAAAACCATTAAATTATTAAGTTTCTCAAAATCAATAATTTTAAAAACTAAAATCACCGAATCTTACTAAGAGAAATCACGTTACTTGAAACACGTATTTTGATAATAATGTAGGCCTACAAACATATACTTCTCATATCCAGTCGTCTCATAAATACATCATAGGCATAGGTCTACTTCTAGAATTGGGCTATTTATTTGGCACCCCCTTGGTGGCGTAGTTAGTTAACGCGCTAGTTTCGTTTTGAGCTAGACTGCCAAGGACGGGGAGATCGAGGTTCGAATCTCGCTCGGGTAACAGGGGTGGTTTTTCATTGTTCCACTCTCCCTCCAAGCAAATGCGGGTTCACTTCTTGTATATTCAAACTTCCGATTCCATCTCATTAGAGTAATTATACTTAAGATTATTACCGAACGGGTAGTAAGACATGGTGCTAAGAGTTATTTCTATCCGTTCTGTCTCAGCATCTGATCCTTTCAGCTTTCTGGTTCACCCTAGCCGTTTTATACCTAAGATTTATATATATTATATTAAAACCCGTTAGACCAACCCCAGTGATCCGAAATTTCAGAAATCCGAACACACTTTTTGGAAAACCAAGGAAAAAAAAGTCGAATGAAATTATTTTATTGGTTAACGAGCTCAAAGTTTTAATAAAATTGTAAGACACGATATCTGATAATAAAATGCTTAATATTACATGATGTATAAACAACAAAATGTGTTTTCCTATAACTAAAAATAATTATTAAGTGTTGTACACCAGTTAAAAAATGAACATTTGATTAAACTCATTCTGTCATTCAACTGTAATTTAAAATTTGGGAAAATATGGTATCCTGAATTCTTCAGCTTAATGGAAACAAGCTCCGGTCCCAATTAGCTCGGACTAACAAGTTTTATAGTATTTGCAATATAATGTGTTCTGTTGCCATTCTTAATAGATAAGTATTATGTTAGGTTTCTGTATGTATCAATTGTTTCAAGTAACCTTTGTACTTTCAGCTCTGACAGAATATCCTTATTTATTTTATTATTGACGAACTTTATCTTGCCAGTGGTCTTAATAGTTTCATTTCAGCTGCTTTATTCCTTTTCCGTTGTTGTTTAGTTAATACCCAGTTTTCTGCGACATCTAATATATTGGAACTGCCATGGTCTTTTTAAATTTTCTTTGTTTAGTTTTTTAAATCACTGTGTCTTACTACCTGTTCAGATTATACGCATTTGATAATTACTTTAAAGGGGTAGGAATTGAGGAAGGAAGCATTTTAGAAATAATCTACCCGCAATTTCGTGGAAGGAAAGGGGGAAACCATTTAGGAATAACATCCCTCAGTAGACCTGACCGGGATTCTAACACTGATCTCCCCGTCATCAGCAGGCCAGTCTAACAAAAAAAGTGACACCTTATACCGTTTTGACACTGAAGCAGGTGTTATCATTGTTGACCTTCAAAAATAGGTTTGTACTTTCTCAAAGTTCGTTCCTGTCAGAATCCTTCTGTAACTATTGTACTCTGCTATCCATGGTCCATCTATTTACCAAACAACCTCATTACCATCTAAAGAGACAAAGTGAGGTCGTGGACTCTAAACAAACATGAAGTTGGAAACAATCGCAATATGGGTTACCAAGCAAACCTCACACTTTAACGTAATGTGCAGTTTTATGAATAATTCAATGAGTCTAATGTTTGAGATCTATCTAGATGTAGCGGTACAGCGCTTGTCAACTAAACAAATTGTGTGCTCTCACACGCAAGTTTTCCTTTTCTTGGAGGGGTGGGGATGGAGCTAGGAGGGGTCAGGGGTGGGTGCTTAGTGTCCTAACATCCATCCGCGCTTTCCACAATAGGTTAGGGATAGGGAAGGTAAACTTTACATGAAGGGTACCAGTATTTGCGTGGAGGAAGAGTAGAAAACCATTCCGGGAAACCCACCATTAATACACCCAGATGGGACAGTCACCGTCTAACAAGACCATATGAGGTCGACGCCTTAGCTTACCTTTCCACCAATGTATTTGTTTTTTTATTAAAGGTAATTTCAACACCAGAATTATTCATGACTTATTATAGAGTGTCGGGAGGGTAATTTATAGGAAATGCATCCGCATTAGTGTTATTTATTATTTATTCAGCACCGCGTCTCACTACCCGTTTGGGTGATACGATAATGTAATAATTACGATAAAGGATTAGGAATAGGGAACGTTGGATTTAGATAAAGTGAACCCGAATTTGCGTGGGTGGAGAGTGGAAAACCATTAAGGAAAAAATCACCCTCAGTTCACCCGACCGAGATTCGAGTATCGATCTCCCCATCTCGGCAGTCTAGCTCAAAACGAAACTTGCGCGTTAGCTAACTACACCACCGAGGACGGTCACATATTTAGGAAATGAAAAAACCTTCTCCCCCTAATGTACCGAGAAAAATTCTAACACCCCAAAATCTAAAATTCAGTCTATTGCGAGTATGACAGCTTAGACGGCCGCGCTTCAATATATATAAGCATCAGTTTCCTATTTGATTTTATTAAAACAAAATTTCGCACCAACTTTCTTTTCAAACTGGTAACGTACCCTCCCTTATTTTGCTTGGTTCCACTATGGCGGAACTTATAACATAGAGTAAAACGTCAAGATAAGACGGAGTGTTCAACAACATACAATATTACAGTTTATAAAATGACGTTGAAATATATCAGATGAGTCTTTAACATAAAAAGATGTTTTTTCTAGCTCCGCATCTTACTACTCGATTGGGTTACAAGCATATGTTCTAATTATGCTAAGGGATGAGGAAGGAAATGAGAGGAAGTGTTACCCACATCTGGGTGGAGAGTGAGCGGAAAACTTAATAAAAACCAGCTTCAGTGCACTCGAGCGGGATTCAAACCCCGAAATTCCTGTTGTTGGTATTCCAGTCAATTATTTCAAGAGTAGTGGGTTAGAACATTCGAACACCGAAGCGGGTTTTTGTTTTACTAACATTAAATTAGGCGTATCCCGCGCTGTGGAAACTTGGTCTAAACGTCAAGCTGATGTTTTGCCGGTGACAGGAGGTCATGGCTATAATCCCAGCCGGCGTATCAAAGGGGGGTTTTTACCTGATAGCTCCTCACTCTCACTACACACTAATTCAAGTACACTTCCTCTCAAATCTCCCTTCCTCATCTCTGTCTCAATAGTACATTTGTGTACATCTCGAAAGGGTAGTGAGAAGGGAGAAAAATGTCAACGCAAATAATTGTAGTCATTACAAACAATAACACGTACAAACCACCTTCGCCATCCAAATGAATACAGAGTTGCTTGCGCGATATTCTCCTTCCCTCTTTAAACCGCGTCGTCACAAGAAGAGGTGAGATAAGGAAAACAATCTTGGTGTGGCAACACTTCCCCTTAACTAGATGACCTCCCTTTGGCCCTTTTATTCCTCTAATTTGGCTTTCACTGTTCTCTAGTTCGTCCTTATTCAGGGGTAGAGTGCTAGGGTGCGTCCACCTTGTTCGCGCCTTTTAAGAACATCTTTAAGAGCGGTGTTTTTCAAACTTTAACCAGTCACGTATCCTTTTAAGGGCCATGACCTAGCGCTTACATTTATTAACTAAAAATAAATGGTACGGTGCACCTCACATCCCACTTTTATCTTAAAATAGACATTTACTAAAAACTCGTGTAAGATTTGTGAAACGAAGGTCTATACATTGTTGTAGATACACTACACCAAATATCATAAATGAAATAATATACACAGTTACTTACTTATTTGCTTACTTACTATATGTCATTAGGAGAAAAAAATTAGGAAATTGAGAAAAGATAAACATATTTTCCACCAAAGAGCGTAAAAATCAAATTCATTTTCAAAGACCTGAATTAAAAAGTATATATATTTGTTTATAGCTCAGAAACTATTGGTTTTATAAAAATATATTTTAAATAATTTTTTTATCTTTAATAGTACTACAGCTTTATAATAATAAGTTTTTTTTGTATCTCAAATAGTTGTGGAGAAATTGATCGAAATTAGAAAATGTCCCCACTATAAAGTACCCTCAAAGTAATTTTAATCTTGTTTATAATGATAAACAGTGTCTAAATATAAAATTTAATCAAAATCGCTAGAGTGAATTTTGAGAAAACCGATTTTTTTCTCTCGTATTGCCCTTCAGTAAAAACTTTCTTTAATTTTAGGGCTAGATTTCTAATTCCAAAAAAACCCTAGGGGAGATCTTATGAAAACCCCAGATACCAGGTTTGAGCCTAATCGGTAAAATATTATCGGTTCTAGCCCATGGTACATACAGGTGGACAGACAGACGGTGTTGCGAAAACAACTTTTTGGGTTTAAGGTGTAATGAAACATTGACATTTTTATCAACATCTCTAGCAAGATTTTTTTGACGATTACAATAGTTTCTCTCTGATGTGCCGAGAGAATGTAAAAAAGTAAACAAATAACTGATTCTTGTGAAATATAGTTCAACCAAAAATATTTATGCAAAAAAAAAAAAACTTGCCTAGTTCTGCACCATAAAAATCCTTAAATAATTCAACTTCGAAAATGAGTGAGATATAAAGAAAAATGTATCCCCCTAACCGCTTAAGTTAAAAATAATTACTAAGGTAGTTCGTCTTAACAGGGTGTTAAATTTTTACGTTCCTCTCATTCTTTGGAGCCGAGTTATATGGAGGGAGTGTGGGGTGAGGCGTTGTTGTAGAACCTAGCTGGTGCACTGTAGTACACCCAGAACGAGAGTTTCACATTTTAATCGAGCTTTAGTGGTAAGTTAAACAAAACTACTGTGATGACGGTAAATAAGGGCTAAAAAGTTCATGACATAACGTCAAAATTTGCATTAGTATTTTTACTATTATTAAAAAATTAATATTATTAAAAAATATGTTATGAATAATAAAACTCAGTGGTACGTTGCGAAACCCCTGAAATCCTTCGCATACACCTGGGGGTACACATGCTACACTTTGGTAAACCCTGTTTTAGATAATAGGTGCAATAATCGATTGAAAGACCAGCGATATATCAATATGAACGATTCTTTTCCTGGGCTTATTTTATAGCCGTATCAAACAATTAACAGCCTGTGGCCGGGTCAGTTTATTAAAAATGCCTCCACCTCCCTCTATCCTTCCACTATTCTTCCTACTTTACTCTCGTTCGTTCTTCTCTTCTCATTCGTACACTTTTCGTTATCTGCTCCACACGTCTCTTCCTTGGTCTACCTTGCAGAATTTTCCCTTCAAACTCTAACTTTATCCACTCTCCTTGAGTTCATTTTCCTTTCCATCCTCATTACGTGTCCATACCATCTCACCCCTACTCTACAAGTACCATCTGTAGCCCAACTATTACCCGAACATATAATATTATTCTTCCTTGTGAGAAACTTCACTCCCATGGTCTCCAATATCATGGTCTCTCTTAGGTGTCCTGGCAGTCTGGGGGTAAGGTGTCAGACTTCTGTGCCGGGGGTCCGGGGTTCAATCCTCGGTCCCGGCACAGATTTATCTGATTGCCAAACCCTTCCTTCACCTCTGACAAGACATGTATTAATCACAACTTGTGAATGTGTGGAATGCCAGGCCTTAACCGTGGTTCGGATTCCACGTTAAACTGTAGGTCCTACATTTCATCTCACAATCACCCTACCATTATTAGCGTATGTGTGTACAACCCGAACGGTTAGTAAGACGTGGTGCTAATAATAATAATAGTAATAATAATAATAAATCCTGTTCTCTCTCTCTTACATTTTAGGATTCTGTTGCATATGTGACTGTGCGCACGAAATACGTCCTATATTGCATCTCTAATCGAAATAGCTGGTTTAAAAAAGTGATGTTTTAAATTAAAAATTAAGATTTTTTTTTATCATTTGACTCTTATTGAAGATTTGAGATCCATTCAACCCCTGGCTAGATGTCTTGGCTGCCATTTCACATTCAGTGGCGTGCACAGACATTCTCTACGAGTAGTAGGGCTTCAAATTATATAAACCAATTTAGCACCGCATCTTATTGCCCGTTCGTTTTATATGCTTATATACTAATTAAGCTGATGGTTTTAGGAATTAGGAAGGTTATATTTATAGGAAATGTACCCGTATATGCGTGGAGGAAGAGTGGAAAAAACATATTGAAAAATACCCTCAGTACACCCGACCGAGATTCGAACCTCGATCTCCCCGTCATCGATAGTCTAGTCTAGTGTGAGAGTAGCGCTTTAAACCATGCGGCCACTGAAGCGGGTGCTTGAAAATTAATATAATATATTATCTATACCCTCCATTTACCCTGATAGGACTATACTATGGTCCTATATTATAGTCTATGCCATGGTGGAGACATACGAGATAAGCTTGTTACTAGGGGTGTGTGAAGTCCATTTTTCAATTCGAGGCGAACTCAAATTGAATATATGAAATATTCTCGAAGTAGAATTGAAGCTCGAATATCTTTTGTTAGTTGTTTGTACTTGAAAAATTATTATATTGTGTTTATTTATAAAACTTATTTACTAAAATCCCTTGAAAAATGTTTTAGAGGAAAATTATTTGTAATATTTCGTTTTAATCTTATAAATCAAGTAGTTATTATTACAATATGCAATTCAATTATTTCATATTTTTTTCATATGAATATTGATTTTTAATGTAACAGATGAGAAAGGCAGTATTTGACAGTAAATTGAGTATTCTAGCTGTGAGTATTTTTTATTGGAAGAGTTTCGTCATTGTTGAAGATGAATTTTTTTTTTAAGCCAAATCGAAGTTTCGAAGCTTCGCACATCCTTGCTTACTTACTTACGTCCTTACTTTAGGTTAAACGAAGGGTGCTCGCCTATAAGTGTATATATGATGTGGCTTTCTTTATGATTTTAGACATTTCGAAAGAATCGATGGTTGAAATGAAATTATATTATTTAATTTTATCTCTTACCCGCTTCGGTGGCCACATGATCTAATGCGCTACTCTCGTTTTAGACTAGACTGCCGAAGACGGGGAGATCGGGTTTCGATCCCGGTTGGGTCTATTTAAGGGGATTTTTCCTAAGTGGTTTCCCACTCTCCTTCCAAGAAAATGCGGGTAGATTGCCTTTAAAATACTTCCTTCTCTATCCCTATCCTATTAGAGTAATCATCATAAATGCGTATAGCCTGAACAGGTAGTAAGACGCAGGTATTAAAAAATAACTTTTAAAAGCCATTGTGTACCCATAACCAGTTAATAATATCACTGTCCGAGGATAATGTTAATCAAACGCATCCAAGTATATCTAAATTATAAATATATATTACAATAAAACATTTTATTCAAATAAATATTGCCCTCTAAGTAATCAAATTGATTACTTGGAACTTACTTAATTATGAGATTAGAACAGTAATAATCATAATAAATTAATAATAGCATGTCTGGGTTACATCAATCTTTATCTCAGTTTGATGAAAGATTAACCAATACTCAAATTTCGTTGCCCATACACCGTTAATCATCAATTTCGTGGAGACTTTTTTTTATTTCCCGACAAGATGGAGGATTTTGGTAGTGAATATGAAGGTGCGGATACGATTGAGAGCTTAACCTAACTTAAGGCTAATTAACCAAATCCCTGTGGCCATGGGAGTTATTCTACTTCTGAGAAAAACCTCCTGGTACCAGCAGGGGCTCGAAGCTGGGACCTCTAGGCCTGTTAGAATCATAATGTGTTGCACTCTGCTATCTAGCGTTGATTGTCCAAACTCGCTAGCTCAAGTGGGAAGCGCGCGCAACTTAAAGAATAGGTCTCGTTGGCTTGCTAAATACGTATTCACTTTAGGTTGAAGATAATATATGGATACTTAATCAAACTTTACTGTAGGCGTAGCAGATCCAAATAATTATTTATTATATTTAATATTAAAAAAATTGTTTAAACTTTGAATTGCTAATGAAACTTTCTATGAATAAAAAAAATTATTGAAATATTAAGACGAAATATAGAATGTATGAGATAGGCCCATTATACTATTTGAACTAGCTGAAATAAAATTAACCAAAAGTTCAAACAAATTTGGTACACACTCAATTAATTATTAAAACGTAATTGTATTACCTTCCATTACTGAGATTTCAACCGACTACATTGCCCATGCTTTTTCTACATCAAGAGTGAGGATTTTTTTTATATAATATTTATTAGAAGTACCACAATAAAAGAAAACAAATTACGATTTTAATGGAACATTTAAAGTGTTCTAGTTTTAAGATAGAAAACCAATACTACCTTTGATAATATTGACGAACTTTATCAAGTTTATTCGAAGCTATAGGGGGACATTTTCGTTTGAAAGCCTTCAAATCGTTACTACAAGCATAAAATTCTATGGAATTTTATTGCGTATATACATATATAATTATATATTGTAAAGAAGTGGCATTTTTGTTTAGAAAATTAGTTCCAACAGTCTAGAATATGGGGTAAAAATTAAAAGTCAGCTTTACACTTTGGTTGAAACTGTTATTCAACCTATCAATATACAATTTAGGTTGCTTATAAATATAAAACTGATTATATATCAAACTTCCTCTACAATGGTTGAGGTATTAGGGGATATAAATATTGACTAATTAAAACCTTAATTAGGGTTATTTTTTATGGTTTTATATGAATTTTCGTGAAATGCATACTAAGTTTGAATAGGCTTTAAGGTTTATTATTACAATTAACTTTTTTCGATATGTGTGTTGCACTTCTTATCAAATCTTTATTAAGAATCACATGTGAGTTTCAAATGTGGTTTCCCCATCTCTTCTCCATGGATCTAGCCTCTTTATAGACATCTTAGGGGTATGTAAAATGTATATAAATATATATATTATTTCTTGATAAACACTAAGTAATCAAGGTCAGATTTAGTGCTAGCCACAAAAGACTCGAGAGTTTAATTTTTCTTTCTCCCTCTCTTTCTCGCCTAGATGTATATTATAGAACATGTATAACTTGCATTTAGCACTAACCAATTTGGGGGTAAATAATTTGAACAAAAATTATATCGGGGGGGGGGGGGGTGGGGGGGGGGAGAAAGGCTATGCGAGTAAAAAATTTAATACCACTGCTCAACATCGGTGGTTCTCAAACCATGGTCCACGGTGGTGTGCCACGTGGTCCGCAGACGAGACCATAGGAGCTATAGAGGACAATATTGACAATTAAGTTAACAATACTTTGTACCTGAACTAGAATTCTATGTTAAATGTGCGTAAGAAACATTAGTACTTTATTGCTTGACAAACACTTACACTCGGTTTACCCTTAAATGTTTCAACCTTACCTTGAACGTTTCTACTAGGCTTATAGCGTAGATTTTAAGATAAGGCCATGGCGTAATCCGTCAGGGAAAGACAGCTTACCTTTCAGGGTAAACATTGTGTACGCCAATATAATTTCCAGCTGTCATTAAATTCCAGGACACTCTCGACAGATATTCAAGAACTGTTAAGGTCACCATGTGAAGAAAATTAAACTTAAGTTTCTACTGGAGCGTCATTTAATTTCTTTTGACCAAAGAAAAATGTTTTTATATAAAAACTGCAAAAAAAATAATACTACCTTGAGTTTCGCTCGTCTTAAAACATACGTTATATTATCTTAACTGTCCAACCGTGAACCAAACTTCGCGATGGACACTCAATAGATTCTCAAACATCCCTTGAAGGAAATACGCTAGTGTTTGTCTTTTGGAGACTGTATTTAACTTGGAGATAGTATTGGATATATCAACATTGCCAAATTTCTATATGTCAACATCTCCAGTTAGATCTCATTCAAATAAATTGACTGTCTAGGGCTGTGTCGAAAGCTTAGAACTGTCCCTACAAGAAAGTCGAAGATAAACTCTACTTCGCTTTTACTTCAAAATCCACAATATCCTCTGTAATTTTGAAACATTTCCAAGGAAGAAGAAAACTTCCATATTCTCTTATTAATAATATATTTTAAATACCTTATTAAATATGATATATTTCAACATCCAAGCGTTCTTAGTACAGCTACAAAACAGTGTTTTAACACCGACCCTTTATTAAGACCCAGGGCCAGTTTCATAGTCAGATTTAGTACACATCAAGTGCGGTGCTATACTAAATACAAGACGTCACCTACCTGAAATTGAATGGAATGGGCCAGTTTCATATGCGAAACTGGCCCATTCCATTTTGGTCTAGGTAGGTGTCGTCCTGTATTTAGTATCGACTCGCACTTTAGGCTCACTAAGTCTGACTATGAAACTGGCCCCCAGTCTACGATCAGTCGCACCCGTACTCGTAAGATACACTCGCAAGACGTGCTGTGTTTGTTTTTTGATTAAACAAACACGGCTCACGATAAAATGTCGGTAAGCGTAATTTCAATCAATATGACTTCGTCATAAAAAGTCACATTAATGTTTACAAACAAGAGTTAAATACAGTATAATCAAATTAATATATGAAAAATGTTTTAAATTATTACTCTTTAATAATTTAAAATGCATTAACTTAGCCTATACTTAAATTTATATGAACTGTTGTCCTTGACCAAATAACTAATTGCTTTAGTTGATTAGATTGGTAAAAATAAAACCCGCTTCGGTGGCTGCGTGGTCTTAGGCGTTACTCTCGTAGTAGACTAGACTGACAATGATGGGGAGATCGAGGTTAGGATCTTGGTCGGGTATACTTAGGGTGATTTTTCCTAGTTGGTTTTCTACTCTCCCTCCATACAAACTCGGGCTCACTTTCTATAAATATAACCCTACTCATCCCTAAAACCATTAGAGTAAATAAGCGGGTGCTAAGACGTGGTGCTAAAATAATAGTAATAATAATAATAATAATAATAATAATAATAATAATAATAATAATAATATAATAATAATAATAATAATAATAATAATAATAATAATAATAATAACCTTTCTCTTTACCGAAATGCACTTAATGGATAATTTAAAACTACAACATAAACCTTATCAATAACATTTTAGAAAACATTTTAAAGTAGTTTAAATTAAGGAGTGGTAGTAATTAAAGTTAAGACTTAGTTAGAAAATTCAGGAATAGCTATAACAAAATATATAGTTTTATAATTTAATGAATTAGATAGTTTTAAAATTTGGTAGATGAATTGAGGAGTGGCTAGAATATTCAAAAGATTGATTATATTTTGATTTTAATGAACAACAAAATGTCATATATATAATATATATAAATATTTTAATAAATTGATATAACATCATCAACTGAATTAAAATATGGGTTGACGATAAGTCTAAAATACATAATTATATAACATATTAAAATATTAGTTACAAAACTTGTATACAATAAATTGATGACAAAAACAAATTTTAAAGATCAACAGTGTTGTAAATTAGATTATAAATTAGATCTAGTAAATTTGCATCTCTCAATGAAGTTTAATAAAGTATTAAGTGATCTTGTTACCACGATTTGAGGAATACAATAATTCTAATTTTAAGGTTATGTATGAAATCTAAGTCTTATCTTGTTCCATTCCCATTACTCCTTGTGAAACTCAGCCATTATAAGGATGCTGACTTATAATCATCCAACATGTTTCGGTATATAAAATACCATTATAATAGATTCTCTTTTCATCTTTCAAGCTTCTTTTTGACTTCGCTTGTAATTTAAAAATTATCATCCGCACACCCTTAAACCCTTCTATGGACTCAAGGCCACATTAAAAACACTCTGAAATTATCCCCTTCCTTTAGATGTCTCTCTCTCTTTGACTCTTATTACACGTTTATAATGATTACTAATTATTTTAAAATCTGTGCCGGGAGACGAACGAACGTAGGCGTCAGTCCCGTCTAACTTGGTTTTCCCGTGATGGGGTTGTATGGGTTCGTATCCTGACAGGGCGTACATGTATGGTTTTTTCTAGATGTTTACCCTATTTTCTCTCATTACCAATACGGGTACATTTACATTTAAAATTCCGCCTTTCTCATCGCTAACCTATTGAAAATGTGGATAGTCAAGATGGCTAGTAACTATTAAGACGTGTAGAGCAAAAAAAAAAAGTACCATCACTGTTGGTCATGCGGTTTAAAATGTCAGTCTCGCAATAGACTTAATATCCGGGTGACAGGGAAGGTTCAAGTTCGAATCTAAACTGGGTGGACTGTAAGCTAATAGTGTAAGAAGGAGCTTGGAGCACACGTATGGACTAATATCGATTATTTTACTCTCATAAAAGTGAACGTCCCTGTAATTAGAGCGATGAGGGAGTATGGTGCTCAGATTGGCGCAACGGAGGGGGAAGGGGGTGACTGATGGATGTCTCTCCTCTCTTGAGGGTGACAAGAGATACACCTGACGGTACCATGTGCTCTCCTTTTCAACATTCTAGTGCAACAACAACATAACACACGGAATACATATTTGACCGCGGCGAGACAGTTTCGAGGATATATTATAAATAGCCTATTATTTAATATAATATTACAGTAACGTGAAAATTAATCCAAACATAGGATTTTTTGGGGGGTTTTCCTACGTTGTGGCTACACTGCTTGACCACACCCATTCTGTGCTGTCTGTGAAATGTGAGGTTATTGTTCTTTGATTATCTAGTAATTGGCATGTGTTAAATAGTGTTTTGTGGAAGTTTATTTCACCTTTTATCACAAAATCATATTTTCACATTTTTTGTACTGTGTGTAGTGAATATATAATAACAGACCTAACTCCAAGGAAACCTTCCAAAATGGTTTCTTTTTCTGAGCATACCAGTATGACAAAACAACAAATATCTTCTGAGTGTTGTGTTGGATTAGGTACAGTGAATTCTATTTTAAAACGTTTTAATGAAACTGATTTCTTTTCACCTCAAAGGAAGGGTAAATGTGGCCATAAAAAAACTAATCTAACACAGGATCGGTTATTAGTGAGAAAAATTAAATCTGGCCCAACACTATCTGCTGTGGACTTAAATCGAGAAGTAGGAGCCAGTGGAACACATTTATATGTGACAACTGTTAGAAGCCAACTTTTTGGAGCTGGACGGAAAGCTCGCCAGCCAGTTAAAAAAACAACTTTTAACACCAGTAATGTGCAAAAAGTGGCTCTTGTGAGCCAAAGCACATGCAAACTAGAACAAAAAAGACCGGAAAAATGTTATGTTTCCCGACGAGTTACACAGGGCAAAGAGTCGCATAAGTTAGAAAAGCATTAACTGAAAAAATTTCACCAACTCATATCCAACAATCAGTTAAACATCCCCAGAAAAAAAAGTTTTGTGGATATTCCACATTTGAAGGTCCTTGTTCATTAGTACCAGTATATGGTATGTTTAAAAGTGATGGATATATTAAAATTCTGCAGGAAGGGTTGTAACACAACTTCAAAATATATTTCCACAAGGCAACGCAGTGCTCCAACAAGATTTGGCACCATGCCATGCTGCCAAAAAAGTGATTTTTTTTAAAGAACCAAACATTAAGGTCCTTCAGTGGCTAGGCAACTCCCCTGACCTAATCCTAATAGAAAACCTTTGGGCGATTGTCAAAAAAAGACTCTCAAAAATAAACTTGACCACAAAAACTGACCTCATTATATCAATAATACAGGTATGGTTTCGTGACAAACAAATAAAAAAAAGTATAGTACACTTGTAGAATCAATTACAAATCGTGTACTTGAATTTATTAAGAATAAAGGAGGGCATATTAAGTACTAGATATTTACAAATTTTACAGGTATGAATTTTTTTTCTAAACAAAGTTACTTTTTACTAAATAACATCTGTGTTTGGATTAATTTGCACGCTACTGTAACTATATATTATTACAATAACGCTTTTTTAGTACCACATCTTACTACCCGTTAGGGTTACACGCTTATGTACTAATTACGCTAATGGTTCTAGGGTTTGGGAAGGTTATATTTAGAAGATGTGTGCCCAAATTTGCGGGGAGGAAGAGTGGAAAGCCATAACTGTTATCTTTGCCGCTTTCAATACTTCATTCCTTGCACCGCAAATTACTACCCCTAAGGGCTATATTCTTGCTACCTACACCAATATATTTATTTTATATACAGGGAGTATACCCACATTTGAGTGGGGTGAGGGTGATAAACCATTTATGATCAATCCTACAGAAGCCCACAGTTAATTCACAACTTTATAAAATACCTTCTATAAAGTCTTTTCCACACAAAAATATAGAGATGTCACTAATACTAATATTTACTTCAACCTTAATCAAGAGTCCATGTCAAATCGTGTCAAAAGGTTTGGATTAACTTAATAACAATAGGTATTAAACAATTATTTATCTATATCTTAATTTATAGAACAGGGGTCGGCAACAGTTTCTGGTACACGATCAACTTTTGATTTACCAAAGGTCTATAGATCACCCATTGTTTCTCCATTCAACGTTCGTTTGTTTTTTTGTAGATTGGTAGGCTACCTTCCTTGCATCAAATCTTTGCTCAAATACGTGTCCCCAACTTAATAGAAAAAATAATAGAACCGATGAAACGTATATCATATAAAATTATTTAAATTTCAAAAACACATGACCGATTATGACCGATCATGGTAGTTTTGACCCGCTTCAGTGGACGCGTGGTCTAACGCGCTACTCTCGTGATAGACTAGACTGCCGAAGATGGGGAGTTTGATCCCGGTTGGGTGCATTGAGGGTGGTTTTACCTAAATGTTTTCCCACTCTTCTTTCACACAAATGTGGGTGCACTTTCTCTCAATTAAACCTTCCTAATCCCTAAACCATTAGTGTAATTAGTACATAGGCTTATAACCAGAACGGGTAGTAAGACGTGGTGCTCACAAAAGTAGTTTTGGTCACACTCAAATTTTATTTGAAACTACTCGATATATTTACGAGCTTAGAAGACTCAAAGATTGACTTTTAATGGTGCTGTAGTTTTTCTTACACGATCGACTCGGAGAGACCAACTGGTTGCCGACCCTTGTTCTAGAATATTTTAAGTATATATCTTAAGAAATCATTAGCTTCCATTTATATACGGGATTTAAATTAACATTTATCTAACGTGTTATTGTATCTATCTCCGGTAGAAGGTTCACTGGGCGAAGATTATATTATTATTATTTCATTCTACTTTTTAAAACAAGTAGGCCTATTTATAGTATTTAACGTTCACTTTCTGAAAAAGCTGATTATTTCATCACACGACTTTCCACCAACCTAGATCTAGAACAGACACAACACCTAGCCGCTTGGACGTTAATCTATCACTATGAAAAGGGAACACCAATTCCAATCGTGTTAAATTTTTCCGCCATGCCGAGAATTGAACCCTGAGACTCTTAAGTCAAGTAGACAGATAAGTTGCTGTCTAAGCTAAGGTGTCAGATTTCGGTTATTTAACTTTAATTTTCTAAGCCAATTGATATCAGCACACAGCTTACAAACAAATTTAACTCTAAAACAGGCACAACCTCCAATTCCTTCAAGTTTCCACCTTTGGATTTCGGTCTTGATCTAGTTGATTTTTTTTATTTCCACAAACAAAGTACATACTGTCCTTGTAGATAGTAATTTTTTAAATAAGGACAACAATTGAATTGCTACTGTCCTCCAACTTTAACTTTGAGTAATTAATTTTAATCATGTTTTTAACAATGATCTTGACCTTGCTCTTACCTCCAATGCAAAAAGTGAGATTATTATTATATTTCTTTGTGCACAACATCATACTACCCGATTCCTCTATTGACACATTTACACTAACAAAATAGGAAAGAGGGAGCTAAAATTGGGAGAATTCATACCCTCAATTGCTTGGAGGGAGAGTGAGAAGCCATTTAGGATAAACCACCCTTCCGAGTTTCGAAATCCCTCCTTCCCATCAATGGCAAATCAGATCAGAGACTAGGTTGACACCTCATCCCTCGCGACCATCGATGTGGGTTGGATATAACCATATTGTCGCTAACCATTTATATGAATACATAAAGATTGAATTATCTTAGATTATGGACACACCAGTCGCATACATCATATTTAAATTAGGAGAAAAATGACACCTGGATACGGGAATCAAACCAGGTACCTTTGGATTAACACACCAATACTCTACCATTGAGCTATTGAGGACTCTTCCCATTCTCAAGGTCATTCTTCCCTCATAGTCTACTACAGTGATTCTTAATTGGGGGGTCAGGAGAGGTTTTGTGGGGGTCTCGAAAAAATAATTAAAAATATTATTTGCTTATTACTGAAGTAAATTATCTTAAATTTTAAGTTTTGTAAGAAATAATTCGATGATCGCAAGCATGTAAATACAGTAAACTCACGATTTTCCGGGGTAATGGAGGGGAAGGGAAGCATGGACAGTAGAAATCACGGATAGTACAAATAATCCCCATCTATTTACCAAAGTCATTCAAATTTTGTTGCCCTTTGTTTTTACTTATTTATGTGAAAAGGAATTTTCTACTATGGTAATTTTAAAACGAAGCAGTGAAATCGACTCCTGCATGCGAATAGCATTAAGTAATACAATTGAAACAAGATTAGACAAATTAGTGGAAAGTGTTTAACAGTAGAGGTCCCATTAAATATATTTATGTAAGTTAATTTATCTTTTTACTTTCTCACTATCTTATAGGTAGAGAAATTATTGTGTTTGTAAAAAAATTTAACTCGAGATTTTTATGAATCTCAACGTTTGATGACCCCCCCGAACCCGAAAAAGTGGTTTTTGATTCATCTGTCATCTATCTATGTCTGTCTATTGTGCTACAACTAGAGCCTAACCATTTTCCGATTAGCTAAACTTGTGCTAGGGTTTAATAGTTGCCGAGGATTTTGATTGGATATCTAACTAGATTAGGTATTACTGATGGAAAAAAGAGAAAAAGTCGATTTTCTCTAAAATCTGCCTATAAATATTTTGATTAAGATTTCATTTCTAGCATTTGAAATATTCAACCAAATAGGCTATCTCAATATTTCGGCAAAATAGATTTAAGGCTCCGGTTGATCCGTAAATAGCATTTTTTTATCATATTACGAATATTTTGAGATGTAGATTACTTATCAAATATTATTATAATACAAATATTTATTCGAAAAATATTTTTCAAAACTAATACTTTAAGCTATACCAAATATTATTTTTTTAACTTTCGAAAACAAAAGTAATGCATTGCGACGTAACAAATCTACTTTTGATGGATTCACGTAATTGAACATCTACCTAAAATAATTGTAATGCGTCTGTCTGAGTTGCTGTTTTAAACTTATATTAATTAACGATTTTATATTTTATTAAAGGCTTTACGAAACAAGGTAAAGATGCGACGTAAACAAATCTAACGATTTATGATGTCGACGTCTCATGACCATACCTAAAGTGATCTTGTAAGCGCTGTCTGTGTGTCTGTTAAACTAATAGAGTGTTTATAGCGAAAAGAAAAATTCATTTTCTCAATCGGCTCAAACGATTTGATTAAATTGTATTAGCGTGATTAAATTATAATAACTGGCTATTTTCATTTTCCCATGAAAATGACTTTTGGGTATTTTACAGAAGCTGAAATTTCTGTATATCCTAAACTATTTGAGCAACTTATCGTTGCAAAATTGTAGTAATATTAAAAATAAAATACTTTTATATGAAATATATTCTTATAAAACCAACATTTTCTGAGATATTGGCAAACATATTAACAGAATTTTGTGAGCTTTAGTTTTAAAGAGATACTACTTAATTTTTAACGCAATAATTCTCCAATGCCATAGAGTAATTAAATAAAGTAAGTCTCTCAAAAAGTTTATGTTATTTTTTCCTTAAACCTCTTAGGAGAAATGTTTGTATAACAATAATCTATCTCTATTTTAGACTCGATATTCAATATTTACATTTTTTATTTGTCAAAATTTATAAATGAGGAATTTAATAGCAATGCGATGACATGAAGATGTGCCAACACCTAATAAAATGTCGAAAATTTTAACCGGAATTCGAAATTTGAATACGAAGTGTTGACCCCTGTCGACCCCATATTTATCTTTTTTATCGGTCCAAACATAAAAATGAGGAGATCAATTAGAAAAAATAGAGTTATAAAATTTAAAACTGGGACTAAACAATGTTTACATAAATATAGTATAATTTATGCTTGGGTTTGCTAGTGTATATTATTTAGTTTCATATATATTACGAGTTTTGAGTGAATATCTCCATTTTGAAACAATAGAGCGAGAAATTCCGTGCGGGGTTTCCATACTTTTTATTTTTATTATAATCAGTAAATAAAGCCAATATTTCAGAATAAATCTTATTGATTAATATGTTAGTAAAAACTAGGGGGCCGCGAAAATATTTTAAGATATTTAGTGGGCCGCGAGTAATAAAAGAATCACTGGTCTACTAGCAGAAACACTCAACGCTGCAATATGTTGTCTGGCAACCTCAGGCAACGATTTTATTTGTTCAAACAGAGATTTTAAAAAATCTCTTCATTTTATTTCTTTCGATCCAGTTTTTAACACAGTTTAAAGAAAACCCGATAAAAATTTAAAATTCCAGCTTCAAGGTTCATATATTAGTGCACAGGGACTATTAATTTTAAAATGTCAACCCTCTGCATAAGATAAATGTCGTACAACGCTTATGACAGATACACAAACTTTTCCGTTTTATTAAAATAGCTACATAATTATAAAAATACTATAATTATTGGATCCCGGGTTTTATTCCCGTGTTCAGTTTTCATTATTAAACTATTAAAATATGGAAGGATTTCTGTCAAAATACATTCACAAAGTAGTCAAGGAAAACATTTACAATATCTTGCAACATACATTTTGCCGGGAACTTTGTATCCCATAATAACAACAACAGTATAATTAAATAGTGTCATTACTGTTTAGTAATAAATCTAACTTATAGTTGACATAACATGTTTCAGCAGATAATTAAATGTGTTCATTATTGTATAAATATTGTATAGTAATGAACACATTAATTACACTGCTAAAACCCTTAATATCATTATTATAATTTAGATTTATTACTATACAATAATGAACACATTTTTAATTACACTGAGAAAACGTTTTATATAAATTCTAAGCTAGATTATATAATTCTTAACGTTCTCAAATCTTATTCACCAGTCATATTGAGCACGCATCAAATGTGGCACTTTACTAAATACAAGACGACACCTACCACCTAAACTAGGACGGAATGAATGAGAATGTCCATGATACATCGTTTGTTAAATGTAAAGCCATCCAGTTTGTTGTTTCTTGGTATTGTTTGTAAACAATATCTCAAGACAAAAGTTAGAGCATTTGTTTAGTGAATACTGACTATTACTATCTTTGTAATTTACACAAGTAGAGGGTGGACTTGAATTTTACAAACCTAAATGTGACAAAAATAGACTCCCAGCTAATGTATAGAAATTAATACACTTTTTTTTCTCGTGTCATTAAAAAGTGTTTTTAGCAACACGTCTTACTATTTGTTCAGATTATACACTTATATACTAATTACGCTGAGATAGGTATGAGGAAAGTTTGAATTTAGAGGAAGTGTGCCTACATTTACGTGAAGAGGGAGTGAAAAACTGTTTAAGGGAAACCACCCTAGGTATACTTAACCGTGATTTGAACCACGATCTCTTTGTCATCGTAAGTCTAGTCGATTGTGAGAGTTGGTAGTGCCTTAGACCATGCGGCCATCAAAGAAGGTAATTTGAAATGTTTTAGGCGAACTAAATAATGACGTAATCATAGATAAAGTAGCTGAAATTACCTTGGGATTAAATAAAAATATAATACTTCACCTCACCTTACATTGAAACAGTTATGAATGATTGTAAGGGCCGTCATGTTTGTAATTCAGGGCCGCTTGGAACCTGCCAGTCCAGCCCTGATCGTAGCCCTTCATCTAGTTTATTTGCATCAGATTAACTCATCTTAACGAGCCGAAATTTTTATACGCACATTATTCCCTTTGATGAAAAAGTTGCGTTCTCTTCTTCAGACTACGGTTACACTCCACTCAGTCGCGAGTGATACGAAACCCAACGAGACCATCGTGACGTCATTAGACATGTGACCCTAACTAATTACAATCACTAAACTGTCTACGTGCGTCTTACTACACGTCTTTTAAAACAATATGCTTACGCTAATGGAATAAGGGACGGGGGCAAAATTTAAATGAAGTTTGCCTGAATTTGCGTGACCAGAGATTGGGAAAACATTTAGAGAGGGAAAAACCCTCAGACATCTATTTTGGTGTAGTTCCTGACCTTCACGTCAATGTAAAACCATACAAGATGAGATTGACGCCGTTTTCTGTTGTTCGCTGGGTGAGGTAGAGCTTATGCTAAACGTATTTAAAAAAATAAATAATTTATATTATATATATATATATAAACTTTGAGCTACTCGCATCTTTGTCGTGGTATTATTCTGAAAATAACTGTTATCAAATATATTAATAATTAATTAAATAAAACCATTTAAAGATTTTTTAAACCATTTTCTGGAATATAGTTTGTGAAGTATAATCGCATCCTAACATTCCAAACTAAGAATAATGTTTGATTCAGATTCAGGTGCAAGAGAATCCAAGATTATTGGTTACGAATAACAAAAGGAGCTTTCAATGGATCGGAACTAGGTGAGGTAACTACAAATATAGTTCACAATTATTGTGTTCATCAGATACTAATCGACTCCACCTTGAAAATTGGTCACCGTAAAAACAGCAGATAAATCAAACGGAAGCCATCTACTCATGTGGATGATAGCGGTGGCGTTGTGGATTGTTCTTAAAACTTACCTTGATCGGTGATGTAGATGATAACAAGAAATTCCCAACATGCGGCTATACTTATCTTCTGTATACAAGAAAATACTGGGTCTAGTTATTATTTAAAGACGTGGACCATAGCAGAAAATTCCAAAATGTCGGCTACATTGCATTCAAGAGAAGATGAGATTTGCTGTTCTCAAATCAATTTGAGTAATCTTTAAGTAACATAGTGAACCATAGTAAATAGCTCCCAAAGTGTCGGCTCTACTCTCTACCGTATGTAAGAGAAGATTGGCTGTACTCGTATCGATACAATCTGGCTATTCTTTAGGTATGTGAACCAAAGTAAATAGCTCCAAAATGTCGGCTTTGTTACCCTTCTGTGTGTAAGAGAGGACTGGTAGTAATCAGTACAATTTAATTATTATTCACGGTATCTTAGAAAATACTGCATGTGTGTTTTATATTATATATAATTTAATAGTATTAGCCTAGTTTGCTGATGTCTATTTATTAATATATTAATATATATAATACATTATAATACAGAATGTTCGGTAATTCAACGCCCAAACTTCAATATATTTTCTTTTAACCAAAAGTAATAAAAATCTCTATAATTTTACATCGGCAAACTATGCTAATACCATTAAATAGTGTTCAAATTTTGTTTTACAGTGCCGGGAGGGCAAAGCTGTGCAAGCATGCGTGTACAACAGTTTGTATATGGAGTTAGGCGCACGGAACTGCACATTTAATAATGGCAAGCACTTGCTGTTATGTAGGACCGTTAATGATGACTGTCAGAACGTATTCGCATTTCTAGATGAACTTGTGTGTTGTTTATTACTTAATTGTGTTATGTTCTGCTGCCTGCTACAAGATGTCGAGGTGTATAGTGCACGCGCCTAACTCCTATACAACTTGTTGTACACGCATGCTTGAATAGATTTGCTCTCCAGGCGCCGTACGCCGAAACTTTGCACACAATGTAATGATATTAGCACAGTTTGCCAGATGTAAGTGATATAGGGATTTTGTATTATTTTCAGTTAAAATAAATATATTTTCAGTTTGGGCGTTGAATTTCTGAGTAACCTGTAGATATATATATAATTTTCTGTTTAAATAATAATTTACACCCCCCACCATTTAAAATATCATGTGGTATGGAAGTTAAACAATTAACCATTTGAAATTCCCTTTTAAACATCAGAAATATATGTATTGAAGAACTTATTCCTTCAAATAGCCATTCAAATATCTTTTACAGTAATTATTCTAAACTCTACTTTCCTGATCCCTGCCTTAGGTGTATAAATACGTGATAGTCCGAAAGAGTATTAGGAAGTGGTGAACAAATAATAATAAGAAAATAGATTTTCGTTATAGTGATAATACAATGTTAACGTATACAAGTTTTCCTGCAATATCTACTTCAGGTAGTAGGACCTACATGGAACAGACTTCCATAACACTCCACCAGCTAAGAGCTTCTTTTCATCATATTTTTAAATCAAAAATACTGATTTATGGTAATGGGAGGGGTTTGTGGCAAAGTAAAAAAATACAGTAATTCTTTTATTTTTGACTCCGCGATTTGATATTTGTCTGTTTTTAAAAAGAGTCCTATTGGGCTTTGTTATCATTAGTTCCCCTTCTTTTTTTATCTTATTTTCACGGCCACAAATTCAAATCGCAGAATCAAATCTCCGTTGTGGCTAATTCTTCTCGCTGGTAGACTACGTTTATATCCCGCTCGCTTTGTGACGACCGGGAAACAATTTCCTCTTTTCAAACCGGCGTTATGAAAGGTTGGTATGGTGTGATATTCTCTACCTACCTCAACAAGTTTTTTTTTTCTACTTTCTTTTACCTCTCGGGTAGAGAAAATATTGTAATCATAAAAAAATTGATTTGAGATTTTGATGGAAGACCCCTTTAACTTGAAAAAGTATTTTTTTAAATTCCATCTGTCTTTTACAAAGATTAAAAACGAAACCATTTTACCGATTGGGCTGAAATTTGGTATCTAGAGTTTTCATAAGATTTCTCAAAGCTCTTTTTTAATTATCTATCTAACAATAAAATAATTGTAGTCTACTTTGGGGTGAAAAGAGAAAAAATCAATATTCTCAAAAATCTGCTATCAAGATTTTGATAAAATTTCATATCTAGACTTTGTTTAACATTACAAACAAAATTAAAACGCTCATTTTTTCCCCAATAAATTACTTTGAGAGTATTTTACATCAGCGGAAGTCAATTGATGTTGTAGCTATCAAACTATTTGAGATACGAATCAACTTACTATAGAAAAATTGTATTTCTATTAAAGATAAAAAACTTTAATTTGAAATATATTTTTAATTGCGATATGAGAAATTGATTGTTATTTTCTTTGGGTGAAAAGAGATGTTACTTTATTTTCAATATGTAACTGTAACCGTGTATATTATTTGATTTATGATCTTTAGTGGAGCGTTTATGCAATAATGTATATTGAGTCTGTGTGGTACCATTTATTTATTTTGTGTTAAGGGAATTTTAGTCAATGGTGTGATTCCAATGTAGAGTTGACTGCATTTTCATTTTCATTTCTAGGTAGTGTTGTGGGGTCTTCCACCACTAACCCACCGGTGAGCAGCTGGAGTAAGGGAGTAAGGTGTCAATCTAGTCTCGTCTGGTTTGCCTGTGACTAGGAGGTAAGGATTCTAACCTCAGCTGGGTTATTGGGTTTTTTCCGTCTTAATATTTTTCAATTCTTTTTGAGGCAAATGCGACAAATTCTATCTACTCAGCCTTACCATATCAATATAATTCGTAGCCCAGTAGGGGAAAGATTAGCCAGTCATTTGTTATACAATCATTAGACCTTTCTAATACACGATTATGGTTTAAAATATTTATTTGTAATATTTAAATTAATAAGAAAAATATTTGCTGGTGTCCTTATGGGTTTGAGATTAAAAAGTTGTCCTAGAAAATGTGTATAATATAACTTTTCCTCTTTTGTTCCGGTAACCTTCAATTGTTTTTAAGCTCAACAATAGCATATAATCTTTTGTCATTTATCTTACGAAGTGTTCACTAGAAGGCTTAGAGATACTTACGTATCATATTCTACCCTGAAGCTACTCCCATGGTCACAAAAGAACATAGATAAATATATACTGTTTTAGTGGTTTTTGAAACCTCAGACTGTTCAAAGATAGTTGAAGATTGTTTTAGTGGTTTTTGAAACAGCAGAACGTTTAAAGATAATTCCAGATTCTTTTAATGGCTTTAGACTTTTAACTGCCTTTCCGTTTAGAAATACTGCAGTGAGATAATATTTCCATTTAAATAGGCGATGCCCTTAAGGAAGTTTATAATATCAAACTGGTTTGGCTTTCTCCGGGTCATTCATTATGTACGATGAGGCGAATGACCTTGGTTATAAACAAACATATTATAGTGTTACTAAATAATATATTCATGAATATATTAATTTAGTATATTATTTAGTATATATAGTATATTTAATATATTATTTAGTATATTTAGTATATATATTATTTAGTATATTTAGTATATAGTATATTTCATATTCATGAATATATTATTTAGTAACACTATACTATATATTCATGAATATATTATTTAGTAACACTATAATATATTTGTTTATATCATAACTAACGGAGTATTCAAAATACACGAGAAAGGATTATTTATCTTTACAATGGCTAGTACAATGAAATAAAACTTATGAGCCAAGTTCTCATGGATCCTATGAATTACTATTTTATATATTATCTTTCTTACTGACTTGTCCGACACCTTAGCTCAGTTGGTAGTGTGTCAATCCGCTGAAATAAGAGTAACGAGTTTGTCTCCTGGCACGGTTGAAAAATTGATCATTAGTAAAATGTGGGGTTTTCCCTTTCACAGTGATGAATTAACGGCCGGGGGCTGGATGTTGTGTCTGTTCTAGATTTAATTAATTTATTAACTCATGTAGTAATACAATCAATCGGTTCATAAAGTGCACGTTAAATATCTAATTAAATTAAACGAAAAATACTTAGCTACTATTATAGCGATAGGAGCTCGAAAATTTATTGCCTCACAAAAATACGCCACTCATTCCCAAATTGAGCTAGATTTGTTCATTCCACCCTATCTCTTTCATGTCCACACTAATGCTATCCTCCCATCTGCGTCTAGGTCTTCCCAATGGTTTCTTCCCATTAGACTTACCGATATATACCTCGAACATGGTTCTAGATACTTCAATTCGTACTGCCCATCTTATTCTGCGAAATTTGATTATCCTTATCTTTTGATGAGTACAGGGTATGTAGCTTATCATTATGTAACATCAACCACTCCCCACTCTTCATCTCTTTATGGACTAAATATCTTCCTAAGCACCTTAATTTTTAACACCCTAAATTATGTTTCGTAATGTAAGGTAAGAGACCACGTTTCACAACCATAGAGAACAACCGGATAAACTATTGTTTTGTATATTCTGAGTTGTACATTCCTTGAAAGCAAGTGAGAGGTTGACAACTCACTGACCGAGTATATTCAATTATATATTTTTCATATTTAATTTAATCATTATTTCCTAGTCTCTTTCGTAAAACGTTCAATCTTACTCTATTGCGAATTAATAGCCAGAGCTATTATTTATGCTTATTAGTGGGGATTACTCCACCTAGATATCATATTCTGAAAATTGAAAAATGACACCTAGACACGGAATCGAACCCGGGGTCCCGGGGTCCCGGGGTCCCGGGTTCGATTCCCGTGTCTAGGTGTCATTTTTCAATTTTCAGAATATTACTCTATTGCATTAGGTAAAATATACACGATTTGTTTGTATTCATATAGAGTTAATATTTAATACAAATTCAATAATAATGTTATAAGCATATTAAATTTGAATAAAATCAGCAATATCATTTTATATATAGTTGACTGCTTAGTCAGAGGCGTTATTATCGCTCTAGACTGGACTGCTGATGATGGAGAGATTGGGGTTCAAATCCTGGTTGGGTGTACTGAGGGTATTTTTAACTAAATTGCTTCACACTCTACCTCCACGTAGATGCGGGTACTTTTGCTGTAATTTTCTCTTTCTCATAATTATTCCATTATCGTAATGTATGTATTCGTTTAGCTCTAACGGGTTCTAAGATGTGGTGGAATAGTGAAAAATCAATATAATGTGTGTCTAGCCTAGTGTTCAGAGTTCCTGGCTACAGATATAGAGTTCCTGGTTCAATCCTCAGTGCTTCTTTATTTTCTGTGAGGCAGTGGTTCTGGAATGAGGTCAAACTCAGCTTCGTGAGGACAAATGAGGAATTACTTGAATAAATAGGAAGTGGCTTCGGCCTAAAAAAAACTGAGGATCAACGGCCGGAGGTTTCGTTGTGCTGACTACATGACACTCTCTATCCGAGATTGTTAGTACTATCACTGCTTTAGTGATATTTAATCAAATTCGTAAGTATTTTCAAATCAATAAAATCGGTAAGTTGTGTATAGTAAATAAGTTATTCTCTTAAATTAAATGTGTTTGCGCATATCCACCAGAAATTTAGGATAGAAAATAATTTTTATAGTACAAATTTGTAAAATGTAGATTAAAAAAAACCAATGGCCTATATTCTACAAAAGTATACAAACATACAAACGATATACTGTAAACAACATCGTGGGAGGGTATGGGATAGGGGGGGTTGGAGCCCTAATAAAATATACACTTTATCAAAATCTAGTTTTTTCCGCCCTTTTCTCAATATTTATCTACACTTATTATGTATATGAGGGGAAAAAAAGTCGGGTTACAAATCGCACCTTCCCCCCCCATTAAGACATAATTGTTATTTACTGCCGAGCCAAATCGCAGTAGAAGGCAATTAAGAATTCGGGAAAAGAGCGTCAGAGAAAATACAGGGTGGATTGTGGGGTGAGGGGGTGTGAGGGATGAGGGAAGAGGGTATATTTGAAGCCTAAGCTGAAACGCAATTTAAATTGGGTTTTCTTCGTCGCGATCAGTGTGACAAGAATTTTCTAGTAGATCAGACGACGTTCCGAAGATTCGAGTTCGTTTAGTTTGTTCCTTGAAGTCATTACAACGTGAGAGGTTGATTTAAAATGTGTGAGCTTTTGTTTGTGTTTTTTTACCACCTCCAAGAGTAAAAACATAGAATTACAACAAAAACAACATTTTTAAATGATTAATTTATTAAAAGAAATTCAATGTAGTTTTTTTTAAATGTATAATCACTTTTTTTTAACATCGGCACAAAAATTAGGGGAATGAGTAAAAAAAATGGCGTAGAACCAAGCTTATACCTGTGAAAACATTTTTATTTTATCAAAAATGATTTTTTTTACATCCATTAATATTTCCAGCCTGTGGGCTGGGTCAGTTTTTTATTCAAGTCATATATTTTCCACTACCGACTGACTAGGCTTGTCGTAGCATCATATGCCTTATAATCTAACTTAAGACTAGGACAGGCACAACATCCAGTCCCCAGCCGTTAATTCATCACTGTGAAAGGGTGAACCCACATTTCACTAATGATAAATTAATTGGCCATGCCGGGAATTGAACTCGGGCCCCTTAGCTTAATTGACAGACACGCTACCGACTGAGCTAAGGTGTGTCAGAAATGTTAATGATTCATATTAATTTACATTTTGTGTCCACCACCTTATAGTTTTAAATTTTGATACAAAACGTGAATATCACAATATCAAAATACAGATTATATTCTAAATATATGTTAAAATTTGAAATTTCTCTTGAAGATTAAGTTATAACTTCTATATACAAAATATTTATATTATCGATTATTGGTGCTAGTTATAAAATAAAGAAATTAACATAACATAAATAATGTGTTTGTTAAAGAATTTAAATAAATACAAAACTATAAGTTACAGAGAACTATAAGTTACAGAGAACTATAACAGTTTAAAATATATAAAAGCAATTATTCATTTTTAATGTTTTTGGCCTTATGCTTTGAATCCACCATATTAAATTCTCAATTCGCACTATGGATGTTAGAAAATATGCTAAGGTGTAGACCCTAAAAATTCCATAACTGATTATTTAAACTTTAAAATTGCTTGGTTGATTTGAGTTTCAAGATGCACCTCCCAGTGGTCAGCAGTCTGGGGCATTAGGCTCACCTTTGGGTTTCATTAAGTAGACTTGAAAAGTGACAACTTTCTATTTTTCTTATGTTTGGAATTACACACACAGGAGGTTACGTGGTTAAAGGTGGCAATATCTCAATAAACAGTCAACTCCGCTTACAGTGAGCCACTAAAGACCCAGGTATTTGGTTTACAAATTTCCAAAGTTCACTAAAACCCAAATGTGTTTCCACATAACCGTAAGTAAGAGGGTTAGAGACAAACAAAAAAAATATCACAGTTGAAATATATTTATTGGAATCTCTGTGCTGTTGCTTGCTTCATAGTATTATAATTAATATTGTATTACTTTTAATGTGGTAATTAATCTATTTGTCTGAATATGTGTCCGCGTAAATGTAAGACCGAATTACATAAAGATGTTAAACGTTTGTTAAATGTACGTTTTATTTGTTAAAGAATCACGATTTGAATATTTATGTGAATATGAAACAACCAACACAGAATATAGTTTCTCTTTGGATTTAAGATTGAAATGTAATCTGTAACAATATTACTCTTTGGATTGCATTTGGTTTGGTGATCAAGTTAAGGTGAATTCACTCGTGCGCTAAAAGCAGTACAGTGGGTCCGCATCTCTTAGTGGTGCAGCTGTTCCCACACTCGCGGAAAGTTGGGAATCTCTGTTTACCCATGATGTATTGAAACGTCAAACATAAAAACGTAAATATTACAATTAGTGCAAATACTGTATTTAAAATAAAATTATATGTTTTACCTACTGCCTAGGTTTGATTTTGTCATCGATAAAGCTCATGGTTTCCAATAAAACTGTCTTTTTTCATAATCACTTTTGAGATACGCCATCTTGAGAAGTGCTGTGTTTATAAATAACGCATGTTTGAAAGTTTACGCATGCACTGGTCGGGTATTCTTGACCGACTTTCTGTAGAAGCTCTGGAAAAGTTGAAATTATCTCTTCTTGAGCAGTGCGGGCTAGGGCCACGCGGACTTGTGATTGGATTAAAACTGTCACGTGACCAAATATCAGTACTGCTCTCGTTTCACAGCGAACTTGTGAATCTACATTAAGACGGAAAAAATTAAATTCTATATTCAGGATTTGTTTGTTGATATTACCGAACACCTCGCTACCAAGAAGACTTACAAAAAAAAAAAGTATACATTGAGATAATATATTCGAGTTAAATATAAAGTTAGGCAAAGTTACGCAAATGTAACCACACTAACAGTAATTTTTGTAACACTGTTTAATCGTTGATGAATAGCGTGATGGTATATTGTTCATCCTTTTTTTTTTAATAAGGAGTACAACATAAGGTGTCTTATCTAGATCCGATGAGTACTTTTTGAGTTTACTGGAAATCAAACGGAATAAATCAATCGTACAGTTCATACAAATTTACAGTCTTATTATATGGATAGATACATTTAAAAAAATCTATTCTGTAATTTATTAAAAAAAGAACTAATTAAAAACTATTCCACAAATTTGATGACCTTGTTATGGTCAATAAAAGATAATTTATTAATTCTTAGGATATATGTTCATGCTTAAGAATACTTTTTTAATTATATAGATTTGTCATTCCAAATAAATAAGATCTTTAATTTGTTAATACCTGTACCATGTATGCTAACTTTAAGCTCGTCTAGTCTGGTTTTCCGGTAATGAGAGGTCAAGGCTCAAACCCGAATGGGTGCATTGAAGTTGTATTTTTCTAAATGTTTACTGATATTCTTTTACACAAATACGGGTACATTTCCTCTAAATGATTCTTTCTCGTCCCTACAAAATTAACGTATTTAAATGCGTACATCACAGATGGTAAGACGTGGCTAAAAAAAGTTATTCAATATTAACCTTCCTACAAGAAACTATATCATTTTGATAACGAATGCATAACTACTGCTATTTGTGAACGTCAAACTCGCATATTACGGTGGGAAGGACATTCCATGCGAATGGAAGATTCTAGAACCATGTTCAGGGTGTTGACTGGTAAACCCAATGGGAAAAGATCGACAGGAAGACCTAGACGAAGATGGGAGTGTAACATTAGAATGGACCTGAAAGATATATGGTGTAATGAGTTGGATTGGATAGAACTATCTCAAGATAGGGATATGGTATAATGAGGTGGACTGGATAAAACTAGCTCAAAATAGGGATAGGGTATAATGAGGTGGATTGAATAGAACCAGCTCAAGATAGGGATAAGGTGTAATGCGGTGGACTGGATAGAACCAGCTCAAGATGGATAAGTGTAATAGGTGGATGGTAATCAGCTCAAGTAGTAGTTAATGAGGTGGACTGGATAGAACTAGCTCAAGATAGAGGGTAAGGTTAAGTGAGGTGGATTGGATAGAACCAGCTCAAATAGGGTTAGGGTGTAATGAGAGGAATGTATAAGCTCAAATAGATAAATTAATGAGGTGGACTGATAGAATCAGTAAAAGAAACAAACAAAATGGTGATGTGTAGTAATGACATTTCCCATGTTTAAAGTGGATCTTGATACGATATATGATATGCAACTGTCACTTTTGACAAGTATTATCAATGTAGACAAAATAATATCAAGTATTATAATTAATGTATACGGTACTTAATATTAGTTACTAGTAAGTGTAAATATGTTAAAAGTTATTTATATATATATATATATATATATATATATATATATTCAAATTGACCACAAAAGATAGTCCGTAGATATTCTTAAAGCTTTCTTTACTAGCAAAATTTGTATTACTTATTTTACTATTAATTATATTTTAAAATACTAAATATGTTACGATTATAATCATAAAGATTTATAAAATACAACACATGGACTAGAGGTGTGCTGTTGGATCATATTTTAGTAATAGATGTGTATCAAATATGACTATTAGTTCAAAAGGTTATAAGACAAAACACTTTAATAGATATATTGGATTATTTTCACTATCTCTATTGAGCTTACTTTTTGTTATTTTTTCAAAATATAGCTTCAAATATAGGCTACAGTGTAATTCGAATGTGTCATTTTTTTAAATGGATTTGTCCTATTGATAAATTAAATCGTGCAAATTAGATACTTCTCGATTCGACCCTTCGGGCGCTAAACCAATAGCTCAACGCTCGAATAGTTATACGAAGATCATTAAAAGAACGTGTGAAACATGTATTTACCAGTGACACTTACGCTTCACTAAATTTACCGAATCTTCATCTTGAACGCGATCCATTAACTTTGTATTTATCCAACAAACGCGTTCAAAGCCATTCGTCCGACAGTTTCATGAATATCAATCGGAAAGGAGTAAACGGTATTCAATCTGCTCAGCTTCTGTCACGAATCGCTCCCACCCCACTCCAAAGTGATAAAACTCATTTAATATACATTGCCTTGTCTTAGAGACGAACCACGGGTGCCAGAAATGACGTATATTGAATCCCCCTCCCCCTGTTTTTTAAAGAAGTTTCTTTAAATTTAAAAATATTGCAAAGTTCGTCTCTATTATTTTATGAATAATTACATTATTGTGGTTTAAACAATATGGTTGTATAGATTGTTCAGTATTCTTTATTTTTTTGTACACCACGTTTGAGCCAAGAGTATTTGAATACTTAAACTAATAGGGCAGGAGTGATTAAGGTAGACTTGAAAGGAAACGTGCCCGCATTTTATTGCAAAGAGAGGAGGAAACTATTTAGAAAATAAATGGTACCGTTCACCCTTTAGCTAAAAATGGAGATATTTACTCAAAAATCGTAAGATATTAGGCGAAAAGAAATAAAATTACATTGTTAAATAACATATGGAAATAAAAGAGCATCACACTGCACCAGAGCATAAATGAAATAATATACACTGTTATAGAAACATATTGAGGGAAAAAAAAAATTTGGTTTATCAAAGAGCATGGCAATCAACTCCCCATTTCCAAAAGCTCTAGGTAAAATTATATTTTAACCTATAACTCTGAAAATATTAATTTTATAAAATATTATTTCATGTAAATGCTCTTTATTTTTAAGTGTCCTATAAATCTGCAATGATAAGTTATTTCATATCTTAAAGAGTTGCGGAGATAGGATCAACATTAAACAAATCCGCCTCTGTAAAGCATCCTCAAAGTAACTTTAATGTAAAATAAGATGCGCTTTTTGTAATGTCAAACAGTGCCTACATACGAATTTTAAACGAATTGTTAGAACTGATTTGAGACAGTTGATTTTTCTTTTCGCCCAAAGTAAACTACCTTTCATTTTAGAGTAAAATAAATAGTTTCAAAAACTCCTCGGGCGAACCTTATAAAAATCCCTAGGTACGAATTCTAGCCAGACCGGCAAAATGTTTTGGCTCTAGCCCCAGTTCAAATAGATGGCATCGCAAATAACCACTTTTTTAGATTTAGGGGTCATGAAACGTCGACATACATCAAAATCAGTTTCAATTATTTTTTGGGGTGACCTGGTGGTCTAGGGGTAAGGTGTCAGACTTCTGTGCTGAGGGTCCGGGTTCAATCCTCGGTCCCGGCACAGATTTATCTGATTGCCAAACCTTCCTTCACCTCTGACAAGATTGTATTAATCACAACTTGTGAATGTGTGGAATGCCAGACCTCACCGTGGTTCGGATTCCACGTTAAACTGTAGGTCTCCTTTCATTTCACAATCACCCTACCATTACACATTAGCGTAAGTGCGTATAACCGAACGGGTTAGTAAGACGCGGTGCTAATATAATTAATATAATATAATATAATAATTATTATTATTTTTTGCAATCACAATACTTTCTTTCTCTGAGGCAAAAAAGAAAGTAAAAACCTATCTCAGTAAAACCGACCTTCGCGCCATGTCACCGGGAAACCAGGTAAGAGGAACCTACCTTCTTAGTTGGCCTCATGGTCTAAGGCGTCACTCTCGTGTTAGACTAGACTGTCGATGACAGGGAGATCAGGGCTCGAATCCCGGTCGGGTGTACAAAGGGTGGTTCTTCCAATATGGTTTTCAGCTCTTCCTCATGCAAATTTGGATACACTTCCTCTAAATTTAACCTTCCTTATCCCTAACACATTATAGTAATTAGTATATATGCGTAAACCTGAACAGGTAGTGAGACGGGTGCTAAATAAAAAAAGAGAAACTTGACATTTAGTACGCGTATGTGAATCACCTTTTATAAATCACACTAGGTTATTTAGTTGTTTTTTTAACGACGTTGCCTACTTGGAGATTTTGCAGCTATTTTGCGAAGCGGTTTGCATCTTAACCCGACGCACCTAAGCAGTCTAAGCACTATTGCACTTAGACGTCAATGTACGAAATAGAAAGGGAGGAAAGAAAATTAGAAGTTCACCCAAAGATGGCTCTTGTTTATATGCTGATAACCCTTTCCTTCTAATGAGTTTACCACAGTCACTTTTATATTTGCGCCTTGAAAACATTGACTTGCTTTTTAATTTTACCTTCTCCTTGTTTCCTATTCTATATAAACATATGCTAGCACGGACTTTTTTAATCTACATCCTGGCAGGAAGACTCCTACAGGACATTTTCGTGACCAAGCCAAATAGCCTAAGTTGTAGAGGATTTATATTTAAAAAAATACGTTTACAAAAAACTACTTAAAGACAAAAATAATAATTTTATGTAACTGTAAGACTATTTTTAGAATTCTGTAAGAATATATGGTTTTTGTTTCAACGTCTGAGTAAAACATAAATCCATTAACTTGGGAAATCCTATCTTGACCGACAGTGACGTCATTGGTATAAGTAGAGACTTAAATTTGTGTCCTAACGGCCTTTGGAAGCTTTCCTAATAGTGTGGATTTCTAGTGATAGGGAGGTCGATGTTAAAATCTCGACTGGGTGCACTTTGGGGTGATTTTCACTATGGAACTTATCATAGTAATTTTACCATCCTCTCTCCATGCTAATGCGGGTGAAATTCCTCTGCAAACCTCCCAACAGCTACCACTTTGAGTAATTCTTTTTTTTTTTAACACCACCTTTTTCTACCTGTTCAGATGATACACATATGTACAAATTACGCTAATGATTTTAGGGATGAAGAAGGTTGAATTTAGAGGAAGTGTACTCACTTCTCGTGGAGGAGAGATTGGAAAATCACTTTGGAAAAAAAAACACTCTCAGTACACCCAACCGGGATTCGAACAGCAATTTTCATTCTCCCTATTCTCGGCAGTCTAGTCTAACACGAGAGAGACGTCTTAGACCATGTGGCCACCGAGGAAGGTTTGATTATGTCGTTATCATGATTGTAAATTGAACATAGGGGTTTTAAAATATCTACAGTCTGATTTATATAAGAATGAACCTTTTAGACAGTCATATAAATGTTTTAAAAACAGTTTTAATGTATTAATACGTCCAGTCATATAATCTTCAGGTATAAATTTTAATATATAACTATAATATAAAATAATATAAACTAACTATAATAACTATAAAATAAAATAGCTCACATTGGTGGTCACATGGTCTAACGCGTCATTCTCGTATTAGACTGGTTTGTGTGTTACGGG